>PVJC01054292.1:0-10545 GCA_004026665.1 Murina feae | reverse complement strand
GGGCTGAGGGACTCCCTCCACCCCAAGTGCACAAATTTTTGTGCACCGGGCCCCTAGTATATATATATTCACCTTGACATTGTTGGCTAATATCCTATATAATAAAGATGTAATATGCAAATAGTTGTTATGCCCTGAAGTGAATCATGGGGGGCAGGAGGGATGGAGGGAGCTACAAGAGGGCAGGACAGTGAGTGGAGAGCTACAGGAGGGCAGCAGAGAGCTACTGGTGAGCTACTGGCACACGGATTTGTGCACAGGGCTACTAGTAGTTTAATATTATTTAGAGAATATAGTTTTTAAGTTTTTGATTTCTATAAAAATTTATGTTACTGGTTGTTAAAAAATTTGAATATTGCTCATCTTAGTACCATTTTCATGTTTACCTGTCTGACTGGCAGGAGTGGATACAGTTTTTGTAGAGTCAGAAGCTTATAAATTGGGGGATTCTGTTTAAGAAAAAGTACATAAATTTATGAGTGCAAAATCAGTTTAAAAATGAGTGTCACCTTGAATGGTTTGGCTCAGTGGATAGAGCGAATGCAGGGTCCCATGTTTGATTTCAGTCAAGGGCATGTTCCTTGGTTGTGGGCACATCCCCAGTAGGGGGTGTGCAGGAGGCAGCTGATCGATGTTTCTCTCTCATTGATGTTTCTAACTTTCTATCCCTCTTCCTTCCTCTCTGTAAAATATCAATAGAATATATTTTTTAAAATGGGTATTTAAAACAGAAAATAAGTTATAACGAATTATTGCAGCTTTGGAGCTTCTGGTCTTTTCAGCAATCTACCATAAATTCTACATCAGAGCTTGCCAATTGTCTCTGCCACTCTTGCCCTTCCAGAATTCCTGACAATTCCAGCAAGTCCCTCCATTCTCAAGGCCGATGCAAGGGGGAGTGAAAATGAGGTTCATAGTAAATCTCCTTCTGTTGATTGGTGACACTCTTTCTTAAATGTTTATTTAATTCCCATATGCATTTTTAAATTTAAAGTTATTTTTCACCCGTACTACCTTCACACTGAAACCTCCTAAGCTTATTAAATGCTTCAAGTACAATAATTAATACTACATTGTAACTGTACATCTGATACACCTCCTGCACTCCAGAGATTTGTTACCTGACCTTGGGTCGTGTGGCTTAGTTGGTTGGGTATAGTCCTCTGCACTGAAGGGTTGCCAGTTTGGTTCTCAGTAGGAGGTGTGTAGGGGGCAGCCAATCAATGTTCTGCTCTCATATCTATATTGCTTAGTCTCTCTCTCCTTCTCCCTCTAAAAATCAATAAAAAAATCTTTAAGAAAGAATTTTATTATCTAAGGCAGCAGTTCTCAACCTCTGGGTTGCGACCCCTTTGGTGGTGGAATGACCCTTTAACGGGGGTCGCCTAAGACCATCCTGCATAGCAGATATTTACATTATTATTCATAATAGTAGCAACATTACAGTTATGAAGTAGCAACGAAAATAATTTTATGGTTGAGTCACAACATGAGGAATTGTATTTAAAGGGCCAGAAGGTTGCGAACCACTGGTAAGGGAACTGCCATGGTAGTAACACATTGTAATATAAATAACATTATAGTAAAACTGTGCTGTGCACAGTAGACTAGGAACACAAAGGAAGCAATAGACAACATGTTTGGGAAAACAAGAGAGCCTTTGTGGAAGTGATGCAGCTTCCACTAAATTGTGAGCCATGGGAAGTTATTGGCAGGTGGAGAAGAAGGTGGCAGCATTTGAGACAGTGCTATGGCTCAAATATAAAAAAGTGACAAAAGGCACAGAAACAGAGTCCAGTTTTATTTATTTATTTATTTATTTATTTATTTATTTATTTATTTATTTTGTTTTGGTCAGTCCTCACCAGAGGATGTTTTTCCATTGATTTTTAGAGAGTAGAAGGAAGGAGGAGAGACATAGAAAGAGAAACATCAATTGATTGCCTCCCACACAGGCCCCAACCAGACCAGGGTTGGGGATCATGTCCTTGATCAGAATCAAACCCGAACGCTTCAGTCCATAGGCCGAGTCTCTATCCACTGAGCCACACCAGCTAGGGCCAGAACACACTTTTAGATACCGATAAAAAATAGTTACCAGCTTGACTGAATGAAGTATATGAGGGGGTCTTATGACAGAAAGCTGTGATGCCGCCCTAAGGAGCCTGCACACAGCATTGGAAGTGTGGAAATGTAACCTGTTATAAACAGAGGCTTTGCATGATCAAATTACCTTTTAGAAGAACAATTTTAGCAGTGATAGGAAGGAGAATTTATAAAATGAAGTTTGAAAAGGGGAGTGGAAAAACAGTTTAGGGGACTGTTTTGTAGTTAAAAGTTTTTTATACTAATCAGTTGTGATACCACTGCTTGATTTAAGACAAAAGAACCACAAATGGAAAATGATCTATTAGGATATATGTGGAATTTTCTTTGTAATATCAAATGGCTTTAAAACTATTCTTTAACTCTAAGTAAAGCAAAACCATCTTTATTTTATCTTTTGACTAATATTCAAAAGTGACAAGAAACTCTTCACAAACAAAATCTGGGCATGTAAAAGATTTTCATAGTAAGGTGTTTTGGTTTTTTTAAGTTAGAATTTTATGAAACTGACCAACGTCCCCGAGGCTTACATGAGTTTGAAAACATGGTCACATTGAGAGGCCATGTTGCTTTCCAGTATAAACAGAGATGAATTTTATTCTTTGCATGAAGGAACCAGGAAGGTTAAAAAAAAACAACATAATATATGAGGGAGGAGGCTAGGGAAGACCAGGAAGGCCAGAGGAAGAAGGATTGTGGGTGAACACAAACTCAATAGAAATATTCAGAACAAGTACCCAGTAGGGATTCAATGGCTTAAAAAAAAGGACAGGCAAGTTAAGAGGTGGTTGTGAGGGACATGAAACATTAAAAGAGCAGAGGAATATAATGTTAGAAAAATGCTGGAGAAGGGAAAAGTTCCATCATTTAAAAGGTGGAAGTAAAATCAGTGAGCCTTTTCATGTTCAATGATGAAATATCGGCTGTGGAGAGCAGATTATGCATGGTTTCTCATGACATACTTTAAAAAGATTTGTTCAAGGCCAATTTATTATCTTGAGGCTTTTAAAAAATTATACCAATCTACCCAAGGAAACAAACACTTAGAGCAATGTTTAAATCCTCTGAGAATTATTGGACTAGTGTCTAAAATTGATCAAGGCAAATTCCCATTTCCATTCTCTTTGATTCCTGCTCTATCACAAATCCCAGCTCCAAATATCTTCTTCAACATGACATACTGGCTCATTTTGAACTTATCCTTTTGCTTGACTTGCGTGCTTTCCTTTGGAAAGGCTTCTAATCTTTAATCCTTTGGTCTCAACCTACATTCTGCTCCTGCTTTACTGGGCTGACCAGTTATTTCACACATCCAGGTAAGGTCAGTAAAGATAGAGAGGAACTTATTGAGGTCAAAACTCAGGACAAAATCAGAGAAATTTTCAGAAAGAAAGAACAAACAAGATGGCTCCTGCACCTGAGTGGAGGATATGTGTAATTAACAGTAGACAATGTAAATGTGGCAGAATGTGAAAATACTGAATGCTTTCTGAACTCTGACCTGGTATATTATCTCTTTAGTGAAAAGGGCCACTTTTGCATTGCAGAGGCATAGACGTGTTTTCTCACATCTGGATTCAAGGAAGAGGGTTAGATGGGGGACGGGGGTGGGGATGGCATAGCTAAGTGCTGGTGCAGCAAAATAATTGCAAGGAGAACATACTCTTTACTCTAAAGGAAGACATGACCTTTATGTTCCTTGTGTCTCATACAACAAGACCTTCGAGCATGTTATGGTGTCATGGAAAAAGCAAAGATTGGTTTCACGATCTGTAGCTTATTCTGTGATGTTGAGTAAACCATTTCTTTAACTGTTCTGAAACTCAGATTTTTTTAATCTAAAAAAAGAAATTTTAATAACTATTGGGGTAAATGTGATGTGCTAATGTATATTAGCATATAGGAGGGTGGAATAAATGAACAAGCAGGTTTTATCTTCCTATGGAAATAGGGCATTTGCAAATAACTGGCACATATATTCTTCACACCAGGATAAAGTTTTGTCAATACTAAGAGAGGCAAATTTTATAACAGCGCTCTTATGTTATCAACTAGTCGCCTATTAATCTGACTCCATTAGGTACAGACATAACATTAATTTGGATAAGTGAGTGGGTGGGCTTCATGGTAATGAAATTTTATTTGAAATGCTATAAATATTGAGTTGGTTAATTTACTCTGTCCACATCAACTAAGGTGACTGATATCCTATATTTTTACATTATATTTTGGATGCCATACTTTTAAATATTTTCTTTTTGTGGTAGACAATATTTATCCTCTTCTTATCAAAATATTCCCAATTAAATTTGAGAAAGTTCTTTAATATATTTATACAATCAAGTATGTTGCCATAATAGAGCAGTCTTCTCTAGAAAGAGCATTTGGGTAATTAGTTACTTTAAAGAAAATTAACATAGAACCACATGTTCACAGAGAGTATTTGCGTAAGGCAGGATCATGGACAATGTTTTCACTTTCTTTCTGTGTGTGTGAATGTGTGAATGTTGTTTTATACAAGCAATTAAAAAAGTTATATAATATTAAACATTCTATATAAGTTTTGGTTAATTGAATACAAATAAAGTTCCTAAATATCCTTATTTAACAATCTTATTTAGCGTGTAGAGAAGGAAGGAGCTAGGTGTTGGAATATTCTTTTCTGGTGTGCCTGATACTTGGCTATAAAATGCTACTATGTTTCTCTCACTCAGAATTCTACAAAATAAATAAAAGAATTTATTGAGACACTGACTCCAGAGGATGAAATGGAAAATATATGTAGTTTACTCTGCATAAAATTAGCTAACACATTGAGCATTGAACGTACTGGGGGTTTTACATCTGTTATTTTATCTTCACAAAGGCTCATAGGTAGGTAGGTGTTATTTCTTATCCCTATCACAGCACTAAGGTTAGGGAGTTTGAGCTATTAGATTCTCTGGTCATGTATATCCAGGATCTAGAGGTCTCTAGACTCTAGACAAAGGAGCATTCTACTGATTTGGCTTCAAATATAAAGACATTTATGCTTCTCTTGCCTCATTTGTCCATTTTTACCTTCATCTGACTCTCAAATCTGTTGCCAAATTATTTCAGAACGTAAGCCATTTACGTCACATCAACCTCCTGCTTAAAAGTCACTGGTGGTTTCCCATTACATGAGAATGAATCTCCTGCTCGGTCAGTGGGGCTCAGTGATTAAGTGTTGACCTTATGAGGCTGGGAGGTCACCATTCAATTCCATTCATGGCACGTGCCCAGCTTGTAGCTCGATCCCCATTGTGGGCCATGCATGAGGCAGCCGATCAATGATTCTCTCTCATCATTGATATTTCTCTCCCTCTCTCCCTCTCTCCCTCTCTCCCTCTCTCACTCTCTCCCTCTCTCCCTCTCTGAAAGCAATAAAAATATATACGATATTTAAAAAAAAATACAAGCTCCTTCACATGGACCACAAGTCTGCAGCATCTCTTTCTTGTCTCTGTAGCCTTGCTTTAAATACTCACCACTCGTTCCTATTACAGGACTTTTACAGTTGCTATTCTCTCTTCCGTCACATTCTAGACTGTTATAATTGCTCACTGCTTTTGACCATTCAGTTCTTCATTGGCCTAGCTCCACAGAGAGGGTGTAAGACATCCATTCCTTACATCCTTAGCCAGAGTAAACTCTCCTCCCCTCCATCCTAATGCTTTCTGTCCCCTGTATTATTCAATTTTTAATTTTAGTACCTATCACTTTTAAAAGTTATCTTACTTACTTGTTCATATGTTTATTCCATTTTAATTTTCAGCTTTATTAATCCAGGGGTTGTATCTGTTTTGTTACCGATTTTCACACCAGTTCCTAGAACTGTGCCTTACACAATATATATGCATGTGTGTGTGTGTGTGTGTGTGTGTAGAATGAATTGATAAAATTTGATATTATACTAAATAAATGTTTAGAAATATCTTAAATATTGGACTCACATGGCCATGATATCAAAGTATTTCTGAAAGACTCACCTAGTTCAGAAAATTTTTTAAGGTTAGATGCTGCATATTACATACTCATGAAACTCATATCTGAGCACTTCCAGGAATTAAAAATGCATTAAGTCCCAATATAAACCATACCATCTAAACTGATATACAATATCTTGAGTTTTATCTTAATGCCAATGGGAAATCACCAGAGACTTAAATCTTCCTTGGGCTAAGTTGAAAGGTGAATGCCTTTTTAGTCCATTTCCATAGATAAGACCACCTCCTAGGGCTATGGAAGTCTTAAAGTTTGTAATATACTTTGTGAGTCGTATTTTTTGAAGGCTAAGACATCATAAGTACATTGATTTTATTTTTTATGTCCTTCTGATGTTTTTTATGTTCCTTTATGAACATTTTCCATTTTTACTATATACTTCTGTATTGTGGGACATGGAGTTTGTGGAACACATAACTCATTGTTCTATAGCCTGCTGGCAAATGCCGAACATCGGGGCTCTATAAGGACAGTTCTGACATGAATGTTGGCTGATATACTGGTTTACTCTAATGAGTAAGATGAAAGCAAAACAACAAAGTCCTAAGTCTTTGTTCTTTCATCAATAATACGAATGATTTCTTTGCTGCATTGGATAATGGATTTCGAACATTAGAAATATATTGCTCAAATGTTTGAGTCATTCAGAATGTGCCATAGACACAGACATACTTTTAATTTTAACCACAGTTCAACAGCTAAGGACAAGGCAACCTTTAAGTTTAATAGGACAGGATTTGTATGTATAGTTTTCTGACTTTTGTGGATAAATTCTCCCGTGATTAATATATAGGTACCAATATGACCTCACTGAACACAAAGTTGGGAAGAGGTACATAGACGGACATCATTTATATAGTATTTCTACTATAAAGATGGGATTGAAATAATCTCAAGAGTGTAGGTAATAGAATATATATACAGAAGGGGTGACCACTTATTGACCCCACCTATAAGCACCCTCACATTAAATATTAATCTCCCATGTCTCCCATGTGACAAGCAATCCTGCTCTCTTTTCACACCTGATACAGGAAAATAAGCAATTTAAAAGAGAACTTATTACTTTGAAGCAGGATCCCAAAATCAAAGATGTAAAGAGAGAGCAGGCTATCTGAAGAGAAAAGCACATTTATCGCTGAAAGTTAACATCTGAAGCCTGCACACCTTGATTCCTTGGCATCAGACGGTGTGCTTGACCCAGAGGGTGGCTTGTTTTTGAGGTGGGAGACGATGGGAGCAAGAAAGCTGTGAGATGAACAGTGGGGAAAACGAATGCAGCGCAAAACAATACTCTCCCTGCTTTTTAATTTTAAAAAGGCTAATCCCGTACATGGTTAAAAAAAAACCTAGTTATAAACATGTATTGCTTTATTGCTTACATCTTTCCTTGGGGCACATTCTGTTCTTCATTTCCCTGACTTGTTCTCCGGTCTGCAGTTTTAAACAGCACTTCACTGCAGAGATCCCGGGGTTAATTAGTGAAGAAAATCATTCTGGCTCAAGCAAGCTAAGTTTGGATGAGAGCACAGGATTCTAAAAGAAACTGAAACTTACATTTGTGCTTAATTGGCTTTAACCCTTCAGCATATTGTGTAGAAGTACACTGGGTAATAATATATACTGTTGCACTGTGCAGATGCTAAAGTGAAAAATCCTTTAAATGCAAACAGCACTTGTCACTCCATCAACTATTCAAATTGTCAGAGATGTATCAGCCTACCCGAACTACCCTCTGCAGGCAATCTGGAGCCAGCCTGCTGTTTAATAACCAGCATTTAACAAGAAATAACATGTAGATGTAGTGTGTGGTTTAAAACATTGTGTTAAGCGTCATTAAAACCCAGTCTCCTAAGAGCCTTATTAAGAGTCCTTTCCTCACCATAATAAAACATTTCTCTGTGAGTGTTTCGATCTAGCTGCTAACAATACAAACAAAATGCCTCTTAATTTAGCATCCCACTAGAGGGCCATTGTGGTTGTAGAACTGTAAAGGCAGGAAGGAAAAAAACAGCCGTCAACTACCCTTCCCAAATCCCACCTAATCAGTGATGCTGAAGCAGTAGGAGCCTTTGATTTTAGAATTTATTTTTACAGGGTTTTTCCTTTCCTTTTATTTACGTGTAGTGATTATTGGGAGCTCTGCCTTTGTTCAGGACAGGGAGGGAAGGTTGCTGATGAATAAGAAGTGGGCCCTGCATCATGGGGTCAGCCATCTGAGTCGTTGGATGGGCTGATACAGCTTTCAAGACAGTACATACATGAAACTTCTCCTGTAAGGATTTGCATGCTCTTGATTCCAATATTTATTTAAAAAGAAAACAAAAGTTTCTTACCCTACAATCAAGCTGAAGTCCCCCCATCCTTTTATTACAATAGAAAATACATGCACAATTGTCAATTAGTAGAAATATAATTCTAATGTTCTATGACATAAACGTAGAAGAATGAACTCTGTTTCAGGAATCTCTCCCAGTTTTCCCAGTACAACTACCCCCCGCTGCTTCACATGTGCTTTACCAAAAAATTGACAGGTCACAATAATGTTGACAAATCACAATAATAATATGCTGAAAATTAGATTTAGGAAAAGATTCCATTCTAATAGTTTGGTCTACTGAAAAACTCTTCTAACCTGCAGTGTTTATTTATTTAAAAAAAATAACCTGCAGTATTTAAAGTGATTCAAGTGGAAATATAAAGGATTGTAAGTAGCCAGTTGTTTGAAATTGACCTTTGATTTCCTTTGAAACGACAACCAAGAAGGAGAAAATGTTTTATCTCATTTCTAATTAATCTTACCTCCAAGATTGAGACAAGATGCCAAGCGCAATGCTTTTATTTTCACTCCTGTTGTTTATCCAAATGCTGTAGGAAGAAGTATGTTCCCCAGGTTCTCTAAGGTTCCCTGAAACATACAGTTCCTCATCTTTGTCACTTACATATATTGAGGCTCAGGAGTATAGTATTTGAAATTCAGTAAAACATATTAATCACGCTTTTAGTGAATAAATTATAATTTAACTTTAAAATATATTGGAAATATTTAATATTCCCCAAAAACATTGTTTTCTCTAATTAGGATATGTATTTGTTTTTTTAATGCAATTTTAGTAACATGATCCATAAATATTTTTCTGAATATGAGTTAGGAGACCAGACAAATTAGTGAGATTACTCTTACTGTAAATTTTCTCTAGAAACTCTCAGGTTAAATTATATGAAATTGCCATTTTAGAATCCAAAAGTATTCAACAATTGACAATTTCATATGATTGAATTGTTTCCTTCTGATAAAAATCTGAAAAGCGAATTTCAGATCTGCTTTTTAAAATATATTTTTATTGATTTCAGAGAAGAGAGAAATATCAATGATGAGAATCATTGATTAGCTGCCTCCTGCACGCCCCCTACTGGGGATTGAGTCCATAAACAGGGTATGTGTTCTTGACAGAAATTAAACCCAGGACCCTTCAGTCTGCAGGCTGATGCTCAATCCACTGAGTCAAACTGGATAGGACTCAAATCACTTTTAATATCATTTTCTCTGAATATAAATATACAAGTTCTAACAGCTCTTTTTTATGAAAGAACGACTCTAGTACATATGAATGTCCTTAATACAGTCTTCTGAAAACTCAGGGAGGAGGACCAATACAAGCTTTATCAGTGTGCCACGCATTTCTTTAAACTGGTTCAATTTAAAAGCGCACACTGATTGTGAAGAAGGAGAGAGGTAGGAGATTGAATTACTTACTTGTAAGGGTACCGTATCAAGGGTGTGTCCAATGACCATTAGAGGAGAATATTGTATTCTCATTCTCTACCTTATCTCCAGATTGGTAGTGCTGTGGCTTCACTATCTTTTCACCCCATTAAAATTCACTTAGGGCTTAATGAAATCTGCCAGGTGATTCCTAGGAGGACCCTTGGGACTGAGCTATTAGTAAAGTGCACAATATAACAAGAATGGTAGATAATGAAATCCATTCACACCAGTATGATATGAGATATTATCTACATTCAACTGTGGTTTGCTTTTGAAATCTCTCCATAGTGTGTTCATTTGTGGCATTTTTTTTTGTATACCGTTTTCCTCTTTTCAGATACACTAAGTATTTCAGCAATTTAAATAAATTGCACAGTATTTTATTTTAATAAAGTGTATGTCATCTGAAGTTAATCCATAAAAAAAGATCTTATGGAATTAACAGTTTTAATATAAATTACGTCATTATGTTTTAACTCTTACAAATAAAATGTTTATATAGAGATTATGATAATTTTCCAGAAATGGAGAAGCTGACATTATAACTTGTTATGCTGTCAGGTATTGCTGTGCAATTAAAAGAAATCCATGCTAAAATGTGAATATTAATTTTTTGAAAACCAATTTTTGGAATGCCTACTTAT
>PVJC01054291.1:0-10544 GCA_004026665.1 Murina feae | reverse complement strand
TGTGGGACCTCCAAAACTCGTCTGGAGCTGGAGTTCAGAGCCGCTGGGGGCTTGTGGCTCTCTCCGTTTTGGAAAAGAACCACGACCTTCCGGTACCAGCCCTTCCCCGAGCCCGTGCTCGCGCCTCCGTACCTCTGTACTTTGCTTCCGCTGCTGCTCTGAGTCTCAGACTCTTCTCTGGTTGTAGGATTTTCACTCATCCAGCCGTCCTGCGGGTGCGAGTGGTGTCCGTGTGTTCTTTTCGTGGTTTTTCTGAAATAGTTGTTCACAGCTGCATATGCGGTGTCTACCCTATGCCGCCATCTTGTTTCTCCTGCTTTATTTCTTGATTGAGTATAAATAAGTATGGTATACATAGACTTAAAACTTTCAACTCTCCTTATAGATTGCATTTCCAACCTTTTCAACGCTGTTTAGTAGGAGGCCTACAACAGTAAAGTGCAATGATGAAGGTCAAATATTAAAACCCAGATCACATGCTGGGCCTGAGATAAAACAGGCAAGTGAATTTGGCACAGAATATTGGGGAGGATTATTTTAGGATCTAGAATGATTTCTCACAAAACAGCAAAGAATGTGACTATTAATTGAGCCAGAACTAGAATTTGTCCCTTTGTTGTAAGCATTAGAAATTTACCTGGTATAATTAGCGCTAGTGGGTATGGCTGTCTGTTCCCAAGAGGAGGATTCAGGACATGATAGTTACTGGTGATGGCAATAGGAAACAACATCAGATGTGATACTTCATGGTTTAGCTTGTCAATGATCTTCTGATACCCAGAATTAGAAAGTGGGAAAATAAGAACAGAAACAGATTCAGAGGCAGAACAGCATCAAACAATCTGTCAAATTAAAGCAACAAGGATGGAAGGGGGACGGGGGGGTGGGTAATAGATCAACCGAAGGACTGTTATGCATGCATTTAAGCATAACCAAAGGACACAGACCACTGGGGGGAAGGGGAGGCTGGGGGAAGGGCAGGGGAAAAAAGAGATATTTGTACTAATCTTTGTAATACTTTATGTAATTAAATAAAAAAATTAAAAAAAAAGAAAAAAAAAGAATTTTAAACCTTTTATGATACTAGCATTCTAGATGTGTTGCTATATCATTTCATTAGAAGGAATTTTGTTATTTCCAATTTCAATCTGGATGGCTAATTCTGTTGTTCTGACCAAAACATTTATAGGAAAGATCTATATGTTCATTCATTCAAAAAATATTTAAAAATATCTATTGTGGGATTGGAACTGTGTTAGTAGCTGAGTACAAGTGGCAGGAAATAGGATTCAGAAGAGTCTTATAGCGGCAGACAATACTACATAATAAAGATGTAATATGCAAATAGTCATTATACTGTGAAGCATAACAACTGGATCATGGATCCCAAATCAGCAGGAGGGTGGGGCAGCAAGCTACAAGTGGGTAGTAGAGAGCTACAAGTGGGTGGTAGGGGGCAAGGCAGCAAGCTATAAGGGGGGAGCTATAGGAGGGTGGCAGTGAGCTACTGGCACACAAATTCGTGTGCAGAGTTACTAGTGTTACATAAAAGTAATAATGTTTACATATTGTTGTAAGTACTTTAATGGGAAAAAGGTGCCATGACAGAGAATTATAGAAAAGGCATGAGATGGCAGGTGAGGAAACTCACTTTAGACAGGGAAGATCTGTCCAAGGAGTTGACACTGATGCTAAGATCTCAGGATAAATGTAAGCCGGATAGAAAGTGGAAAGAGCATTTCAAGTGGAGGGAACAGCATACATAAAGGACCTAAGGTGGGAAAGGGCTTAGTGGGTGTAAGGGCCTGAAAGATGTCCAAGAAGCCTGGGAGAATTATAGAGGAAGGAGTTGTATCTTAGGGATCCATTGGCAGCCACCTGGAAGGAAACATGAGTTTTACTTCCAGTGCAATGGGAAACCCCCAGGGAGTTTAAGAGCAGGAGCCTCAAGATCTGACCCACACGTTAACATTATCTTCTGGCTGACTCATGAAGAAGAATCATGGTAAGGTAGAGTGTAGAAGCATTGGTTTATGTGAGAAATAATGGTGTGTTGGAAAGTTAAATTAATGGATTAAGTTATATTTTAAAGAAAAATGAGAAAATATTAGTAAATTGAATATGGGATATTGTGGAAAGAAATAAATCCTGGATGACTACCTGATTACTGTATTAAATATATGGATGGACTATGTAAGGTACCATTTACTAAGAAGGTAAAGACTTGGGATAAACTGACTGGAGGAGGGTTAAGCTACTAAGGATTCAGTTGTGAGCATGTTACATTGGAGATGCCTCTGAGGCATCAAAATGGATATTTCGGGTAGGTAATGGGATATGTGTAAGTTTAAAGATGAGAGCAATGATCTGTGTATCAGAAATAAATTTTGGAGTTGATGGCACATAAATGATTTATAGTCTTCGTAAAGGGTGAGATAATGTAGGGAATAAAATAGCCAGGGAAAAGGAAATCAAACCCTTTACAGAGTCCAGAGGAACTCCAAAATTTAGATTTCAGATGGATGAGAAAGAGACCTTGGGGCTGAATTGAGAATTCTCCTGGTATGATGACATAATTCCTGGTTACATTTTCACAATGACATTTATAAATATAAAATAAGAACAGTTTTCATTTATGAAGCACTTACAGTGACAGCTAAGTGTACCAGTTAATTAGTATAAGGGCTCTGCCAGCATACCCTACTGAATTCTCATAATGACCTTATGTGTCAGGCATGTATCCCATTTTATAGTTGGGGAACCTGAGCCTCAGAGAGGATAACAGACCTGCCCAAGGTCACATGTGGAGGTAGGCTTCAAAGCCAAGCCATCGGGCTCTAGAGCTGCACTCAACTATGATGTTATTTTACCTCCTCAATTACTCTTTACCTACAGGATAGTGTACTGCCCTAATTGGAGAAAGTTATGGATTCAGGCTAAGTTCAGAGTTGCTCATGACTTATCCATAAGTCTGTCTTGGCACTGTCTATATTGAGGCATGAGATATGATTTACCATAGGGGGGAAAGTCAGAATGCAACAGTGTGATCGAAAGATGAAGTCTCACAGCATTGTCTGTTCTTCTGGTCATTTTGTGGCCAGCCCCCAGGATTCCAGTCCTGGTGATAGAGCGAGGGAAACGCAAGCAAAAATGGGCCAGTTCCTCCATGCTCTCTCTCAGACAGTGGGAGCACAAAGCAACATGGATTTGAGACCACAGGCAACCAAGTGTCACACAGAGGATGGTGCCTCCTCATTTCTGATGGGTCTACAGTGTGGTTCCGGGTCTGGAGGGCTCAGGCACAGAGGCTGGTGCAGAGGTGAAGGTTGTCAGATCTTAGATGCTCTGTACGTTTTGAGGTAGCAAGTCATGGAGACAGTTGCTTTCATGATGGCAGCATATGTGTTATAGCAGCTTCTTGGGCTCTGTGTCAGCTTTATATCATTTCAGAGGAAACTTGTGGATTTTTAGGATGGGCAGATTATCAGGAAATGGAACTAGGAGAGGGAAAATTATCTATAAACGGTGTGTGTCAGTTAGTGATTTTTTTCTTGGTTCCAAATTCATCCTTCTGTATTTGTGATGCTAGATAGGGAGGGACTCCAAAACCATGTTAGCCTCTGGCTGGCACAGTGTTAGGCTCTGCTAATAAGAGATGCGTGAGGGAGACTGCAAAGCTGATGGAGAATAGAAACTTGCTTCTTTGTGTATGTTTCTTGCAAACTCCCTGTCTGCTTGCTGTTCTTGGAGGTATTGTCCCAGCCTTGTCATCCCACCATCAGCAAGACCTTCCTGTAACAGCAGCTGAATCCAGTTCAAAATTTCCTAGTACTTGGAGAATAAGCTTCTTTGGCCCATTGAGCCAGAGTCCCCTCCTTAAAATCCAGATTCTAGTTTCTTGGGAGTCTTTCTCTATGCTCAGATACCCTGCCCCTGGACTCTGGCTCCCCTTCCTCCAGCAGTCCTTCCTCCGCTGTCTGGGTCTCAGCTTCACAGCATTCCTTTGTAAGTTTTAATACTTCCAATAGTTTCTCTTCGTTCCCTGACTGTGGGGTGATAGCCGTCTATGTCAGGTGGTACTCCTATTGTCCTGTGAAATCTCTTCTTGTCCTCTCTGCTGCCTAGCTAATAGCTATTTATCTAGTTAACACATCATTACATCAAATCCCCTCTGTAAAGATAATTGGACTCTGATGGATACATCATGTGTGTTTATAAGAATGCATTGAACACCTGTGCAGGGAGGACACTGCCAGGAATGTTTGTGTATGGAATTTAGGAATACCATTATTGTAACCCCACATTTGACTTCCTGTTGGATGTGTCCAACACACCTGCATTAATTTGTGCACCACAGAATCAAGCTTCCAGATCTGGGCACACCCACTGGAGGAGTTATTTTTCCATTGGGAAATAAAAACCACTTACTAGAGATGTTTAAAGTACATATGGGGTTCTCTTTGTGCTGCTTTGTACTTCTGTGACATTTGCTTACACACCGTAGACTGAAAGCTTACTGTTGTTAGACATGTGACCCTTAACCAGCTACATTAATCTCAGATTTCTCTTCACTGATGTATATGATGTGATGAAAAAACTTTGATGGTCTCATACAAGATCTAACACTATATGATGACTTTCTTAGTAATTTCAGAAAATAATTAAGAAGTATGTTTGAGGAGATAGTTGTTGATGAGAGACTGTATTGGTTTTCTATTGCTGCATAACAAACCACCATAAGAACAACACCCATTTATGACTCCACAGTTTCTAGGGTCAGGAATCAGGCATGGTTGGCTGTGTCCTCTGGTTTGGTTAGGTGCTCGCTAGGCCACAGTCAAGGTGTCAACTGCTACTGGGGTCTCTTCTGACACTCAAAGTCATCTTTCCAAGCTCATTGGTTGCTGGTAGATTCAGTTTCCTGTGGCCCTAGGATCAAAGTCCTGCTCTTTGGCTGACTGTCACTGTCAGGTCCTAGAGGCAGTCTGCCAATCCCTGTTGGTTGGCCTTCTCCACGACAAGACAGTTTGCTTCTCTCATGGTAGGAACATTCCTTTTACTTCCAATCGCTTTCTTCAGGATGGATCCAGCCCCTTTTATGGGCTCACCTGGACAGGTCATGGCTACCCAAGAAAACCTCTTTGATTAACTCAATGTTAACTTATTTAGGACCTTAATTACATTTGCAAAATCCTGTCACCTTTGTTGTATAGTATAACATAATCATGGGAGTGAAATCAACCATATTCACAGCCAATATTCAAGGGAAGGCAATTATATAGGGAGTGGACATGGAGTGAACATCTTGGGGACTACCTTAAAATTCTGCCTGCCATAGGACCAGAGTTATCTACCAGGCTGGGACAGCTGAAGCCTTTGGAGTGTGCTTGGGATCACCTGGGCATGGTTAATTTGAATGTCTCTCATTTGATATGTAGGTTGGAAGCAAAGCCAATCCAAGTGACCTTCTTTTCACCTTTCTCCAAAGTAGACCACAGCTGCTCTGGAACTGAACTACAGGACCACACACTGAGCAGTTGCTCTGGCAACCAACACGTATTCTGTCCCATTTGAGCACTAGTTAAAGTGGTTTTGCAATGGCATTGCTAAGCAGAGTTGAAACTAAAATGCTGCAGCATGTCAAAATCCCAGAGGTGGCAGAAGCTCAAAGCCTGTGATTGAAGAGCCAGAATTAGCCTTTGTACTAAATATCAGTTCACAGTATAGACTCATTATGATTTGTTGTTCAAAGGCATGCCTCATTGTATCACCATTACTGGTTTACTAACCAATACTTTACATATCTCTATCTCTATCTTTCTCTATATATCTATATATCTATATCTGTCTTTATATCTATATATGTACACATATATGTTTATATCTCTATCTCTATCTCTATCTCTATCTATATCATCTATATCTATATCTATCTATATATATGTACACACATATGTATATATCTATATCTATATCTATATCTATATCTATATCTATATCTATATCTATATCTATATCTATATCTATATATCAGGTATATATAAGATATGCTGCAAATATTTGTTAAATTAAATCAAAGTTGCTTTTTCAGAGTAGCCATTTATTATGTATCTGAAGCGCTGCAAAATTTGAATTTCCATGACCTCAGGTTACCCCAGACCCCTTTTAAATAGTATATTAAAGGTATAAAACATCAAATTACCTTTGTGTCCAGCCAATTATATTCTGACTAAAGTGATTCCCTCACCTTCAGAAATGCATGTTTGCTAAGCAGTAAGTTATATAATTATTCACTATATTATTCATAAGAGTGAACAACCTACTTTTAGTCATCCAGATGGGAAAAAAAAATTCACCCATAATTCTGCAGTGAATTGCTGAGGGTGTTTCATTCTCATGGTGCACATGAGTAATCTGTGTACAAAAAAGATACAGGGGAAGCATCATTAATCCTTTGAGGCTGCAATGATTGCCCACTGCTCTTGTCAGTCATGTTATCAGGACCCATATTTGCTATACTGTGTTCCACAGAATATTAGTTCCTTATGGTTAATCACTGTTCGTGACAAAAAGGTTTCTACTGCCCCAAATTGGGAAATTAGCACATTTTGTCCTCCCTTGGAAGAATCATAGTTTACATTAGGTGTTGAAAATCTCTACACATTCATGAAGACAGGTGCTTAACCCAGCATTTCCTGAACTCATTTGACCACAGACAGTAATTTTTCCCCTCAGTGACTCTGTAGATCACCTACTAGTACCTAAGAAAACGATGCTCCTGGAATACATTTGGAGGGATGCTATTTAGCTTAACTTGTTAACAAGGGTTGTGTTCATGTCCTCTAAGCACAGTTCTTCTAATTGGAGTGGGTAAATGTCAGAATAAACATTGAGTGGGCATTTGCTCTATGTAAGACACTGCACAATATTGCTTTTTAAAAATATGTTTTATTGATTTTAGAGAGAGAGGTAGGGAGAAGGAGAGAGAGATAGAAACATCAATGAGAAACATCAACATAGGGGGCTGCCTCCTACATGCCCCTCTACTGGGGATTGAACCTACAACCCAGGCATGTGCCCTGATCAAGAATTGAACCTGTGAGCTCTTGGTACGTTGGTTGACAGTCAACCACTGAGCCACACCGGCTGAGCTGCACACTCTTTCTTTTAGTTACACCTATAAAACAGATAATCAGACTGCTATTTACAGATGCAGATATTGGAGTTCAAGGAAATAATATTCTCAGGCACCTACCTGACCTGTTAAACCCTTGGCTCCATGAAAGCATTAATATGCACTCTCTCCTCAAACACAAAACTGCTGACAACACACATTTGTACTTTTTATTTAAGAAGTACAACGTCCATGAAAGCATTCTGGAGAAGTCCTTGGTAGAAAAGTAAGAGTCCATTTATGTCTCCAAAGGAGGCTTTAAATATCTTATGTGGGCAGAGACACACGGATGTGCTTATTAGTCAGAGGGACACAGAGGTTGGGATTGAGAAGCACCAGTTGAACCAAATGTCAGACCTGAGTACCCTCAGCCTCTTCGGATGAGATGACTACTCCCAGTTCCTGAAAAGAAACAGGTCTCAGGTATTGTCAGTGCTCTCATTCTACTGCTTAGATCCTACTTAAATACATGTCTTCTTGTAAAATTTTGATTGAATTTGTGCCCACTTGAATTTTCTCCATAAAGAAAAGATTTGGAAACATCCTAAGTGCCCACTAGCAGATGAGTGGATTAGAAAACTGTGGTACATCTACACAATGGAATACTATGCTGCTGTAAAAAAGAAGGAATTCTTACCATTTGCAATAGCATGGATGGAACTGGAGAGCATTATGCTAAGTGAAATAGCCAGTCAGAGAAGGATAAATATCACATGATCTCAATCATTTGTGGAATATAATGAACAACATAAACTATGAACAAAAATAGATCCAGAGACAGAGAAACATTGATCAGACATCAAACCTTAGAGGGAAGGTAGGGGAGGGTGGGGGAGAGGGAAGAGATCAACCAAAGAACTTGTATGTATGCATATAACCCTAACGAATGGACACAGACAACAGGATGGTGAGGGCATGAGTGGGGGGTGAGGGGGAAATGAGGAAGATAAGGACACATATGTAATGACTTAATTAATAAAGAAAAAGATGAAAAAATAAAACCTAAAAGAAAGAAAAAGAAAAAAGAAGTAATCAGTCTTTGCCACACACATCAGCAATAGTTGGTAAATATTTAAAAAGATTTTATTTCCCTGAAGTGTACTTTACATAGAACAATTTATAAAAATAAGTTCTTAGGGAGAAAAAGCCTTGTATTGAACTGACAGGATTCCAATGTCTTCTCAGTACTATATCTTAAACTTTTTTTTGAAAAAATTGCTTGTATTATAACCTGCTGGACTGATTTTTAATAATGGCATTAAGAAAAGGTGGTTTGTTGAAAGTCATGGTTTTATTTATTTTGGTAAGTAGGAAGAGTAATATTAATATGCTTAAAAATTGCACAATAAAAAAATCAGGCTGTTTATTTTTTCCATGAGTGTTTTGTATTGAGTTGGTCCACATCTCAAGTGTTGCTCAATTTCAACCATTCTGCAAGGCATTTAATCAAGATGAACTTTAAAATAGCACACTGTGGTGTTAACCAAATGCTATTATTATGGAAAGTGATAAAGAGTACTTTAGCTGAATTATTTGTAACCAGAAATGCTCCAGATATAAGCTCATTGCCCACTTTCTTTAGGCAAATGCCTATTACCTTGTCATTGATGAACTGTACATAACCAACCACAGAAGGAAAATTCCCCAGAAAACACTTCATCATACTCTGGCCATCCCTCTCATCAAGCAAGAGTGTATACCATTTTAGGGTACTTATATTGTATATATACTGTAATCGTATACATGAAGGCTCAATTACCTTCTATTAAGATTTATGGCTTCTGAAGTGGATTGGTCACCCAGGTAATAGACTGTATGGCTTTCTCTCATATTATGGTAAGGTGTGAGTATTCGATGTGCATGGTTCAATGAGGTTGTTCTCATTCATGGCCACTCATTAAAATTCCCTGGGAACATAAAAATGAAGAGAAATCTTATATTAAGAGAACAATTAAATCAGAATATCTAGAGTAGAGGTAGGGTGAGGGTATAATTATTCACTATTTATTTTTAAAGTTTTTATTATGGAAAATTTTGACATATCCATGTAGTAGAAAAAAATATAATGATATAACAAATCCAAAAGATAATGGAGCTATAACTTAGCTTCTACCAGCTCATTGCTAAACTTGTTTCATCTCCACCCCATTCACCCCCATGTTCATTCTCTCCTTCTCTTGGATTATTTGGATAAAGTTCCAATAGCATATAATTTTAATTGTACATATTGTAGTTCACTAACAGCTTAATATAATTCCTTTAAATAATTTCTTAAAGTAATCAAAGAATGATCACACTTCATCAATTGTCTCATATTTTTATAGTTTGTTGGCTCAAATCAGGATTCAAAAAAGGAAAATTCATTGAGATTCCTTAATGTGTCTCTTACATCTCTGCCAATCTAAAGATTACCTCCATCTCTTTTGCTTTCTTGCAATTTAAAAAAGAGACTGAGGCATTCATATTGTGGAATTTTCCAAATGGTTATCAGTGATTGGATTTATGTGACATCATTTAACATGTTTCTCTGTTCCCTGCAATTCTGTTAAAGCTATAAGACTGATATAATTTAGATAGGATCACTTTAGAAAGACTAATTAGTAGATGTTGGGCACATCCATCATCAGGTGAAACATTTCTGGTTGTTTTTCTTATTGTCACATTAACCATCTATGAAGATCAATGCTTACATTCATTTTTTTTAAGGTTTGCAAAATGGTGATATTTAAATTCATTTATTTTTTCTTACCTACTAGTTGGGATACTTCCATAATGAGAAGCTTTTCTTCATCAACTATTTAATTACACTGAAATACAGTTTGTATATTGAAGAAAAATGTTTATTTATTCCTTTATTTACTAATTTTCAAATAATGAGGTGGTTCCTTTATATATATTCTAATAAGGTGAATTTTTATGGTATTATGAAGAATGCATGAATTTATTTCACTCAGCATAATGCTCTCCAGTTCCATCCATGCTGTTGCAAATGGTAAAAGTTCCTTCTTTTTTACCACAGCATAGTATTCCATTGTGCAGATGTACCATAGTTTTCTAATCCACTCATCTGCTGATGAGCACTTAGGTTGTTTCCAAATCTTAGCTATTGTAAATTGTGCACCTATGAACATAGGTATGCACATATTCTTTCTGATCTGTGTTTCTAGTTTCTTGGGATATAGTCCTAGCGTGGGATTACTGGGTCAAATGGGAGTTCCAGTTGGAGAAAGATAAATATCACATGCTCTCATTCATATGTGGCATATAATTTGTGAGATCAACATAATTTGGTGAGCAAGAACAGATCCAAAGGCAAATGGCAGGGGTGCCATGAAAGGCAACCAGGCTGGCGGGGGGGGGGGGGGGGGGG
>PVJC01054290.1:0-10549 GCA_004026665.1 Murina feae | reverse complement strand
GATACCTTTCAGCATTTCATATAATACTGGTTGGGTGGTGATGAACTCCTTTAGCTTTTTTTTGGTCTGTGAAGCTCTTTATCTGACCTTCAATTCTGAATGATAGCCTTGCTGGGTAAAGTAATTTTGGTTCTAGGTTCTTGCTGTTCATCACTTTGAATATTTCTTGCCACTCCCTTCTGGCTTGCAGAGTTTCTGTTGAGAAATCAGCTGATAGTCGTATGGGTTCCCCCTTGTAGTTAACTAACTGCTTTTCTCTTGCAGCTTTTAAGATTCTCTCCTTGTCTTTTGCTCTTGGCATTTTAATAATGATGTATCTTGGTGTGGTCCTTCTTCAGTTCCTTTTGTTTGGAGTTCTCTGTGCTTCCTTGACTTGGAAGTCTATTTCTTTCTCCAGGTGGGGGAAGTTTTCTGTCATTATTTCTTCAAATAGGTTTTCAATATCTTGCTCTTTCTCTTCTTGTGGTACCCCTATAATTCTGATGTTGGTACGCTTCAAGTTGTCCCAGAGACTCCTTACACTATCTTCATACTTCTTGATTTTTCATTTGTTTATTTGTTTGTGTTTTTTTTTTTGTTTTGGCTTTTTTGGCTGGATGGGTTTTGCTTCTTCATATTTCATATCTTTGACTTGATTCTTACGATCCTCTCATCTGCTGTTGGATCTCTGTATATTATTCTTTATTTCAGTCAGTGTATGCTTAATTTCTAGCTGGTTCTTTTTCATATGCTTGAGGGTCTCACTAAATTTATCAGCAGTCTCTAGAAATTTCTTGAAAAACCTGATAACCGTGGTTTTGAACTCTATATCCAGTTGTTTGCATTCCTCCGTTTCTGTCTTTTTTGACCTGTTTCTTAGTCTCTGCATTTTGGCTTTCTGTGCTAGGTGTCCTATATAGGGCACAGTGATTCAGCCTCCCCAATCACCTGTGGTGGACACTCTTGTTGTACGCCTTTGAAAGCTGGGTGCATAGCCTTGTTGTAGTTATCACTGGGAGGTATCACTGGGGGGAAATGACCTGCAGGCCTTTCTCCTCGTTGTTTGGAGTTTGGATCTATTGGAGTTCTGTCCCAGCTGCAGACCCTTAGGTTATGCTGCAGGCAGGCAGGCACACAGCTTGGGCGGGGTTGTAGGTGGGGTGGGGTGGGGTCTCAGAATTACCGGAGGTGGAGCGACTCACAATGGCGTCTCCTTTGCTGATGCCGCAGTTTCTACCCCGTTTGGCATCTCCAAGGCCTGGGGTCTGCTCACGATTCTCAGTCCCTGAATCTCCGGGTCAGTGATCGCTGCGAATAGCAGTGCTAGAACACCACTGGTCTTCTGCTGCCCCATTGCCCTACAGCCCGCATTGCATTCAGTGCGACCCGGGAGTTTATAATCTTCTAAGGCGCAGACCCGATCGCCGCTGCCACCCTTTCACCTGCACTGCCGCACGCCGCCGCCTCTGTTTCGCGCGCGTCCGTACCTTTCAGTTTGGGCGTGCTGGGAGCTTCTCAAAGCACTCCTCTTGCCTTCTAGATGTAACGCTTCTCTCCCTTGGTTCTGGAGGATAGCCGTTTATCCTTATAGTTGTATTTCTATAATGTAGGTGTGGAGGCTGTGCAGTTAGGTATATACCTCATGCTGCCATCTTGGTTCTCCTAAAGTTATTGTTGATAAGTACTTGTTCATTGCCATTTTTATTCTTTATCCCTGTTTTCCTTTTTTTTCTTTTTACAGTAGGCCCTTTAACATTCCTTGCATTGCTGGTTTGGTAGTAACAAGCTCCCTTAGTCCTTTTTTGTCTGTGAAGCTCCTGATTTCACCCTCAATTTTGATTGATAGCCTTGCTGGGTACAGTATTCTTGGATTCAGACCCTTCCTTTGCATGACTTTATATATTTCCTTCCATTCCCTTCTTGCCTGATGAGTTTCTGTTGAGAAATTAGTCGCTAGTCTGATGGGGGATCCTTTGTAGGTAACTTTCTGTCTCTCTCTGGCCACTTTTATGATTCTTTCTTTGTCATTGGTGTTTGCCAATTTAATAATAATGTGCCTTGGCGTTGGTCTTTTGGGGTTCATTTTGTTTGGAACTCTATGAACTTCTTGGATATGTGTGGGTTTTTTCTTCCCTATATGAGGGAAGTTTTCTGCCATTATTTCTTCAAACAAGTTTTCTACTCCTTGCTCAGTTTTCTTTCCTTCTGGCACCCCTATTATGCTTATGTTGTTTCATTTTGTGTTGTCCCAAAGTTCTCTTAGGCTCTCCTCCTGCTTTTTAATTCTTTTTTCTAGACACTGCTCTGCTTGGGTATTTTTTTCTACCTCATCTTCTATCTCTCTGATGCAGTCCTCTGCTTCTTCTAGTCTACTATTGATGCTGTCTATTGAGTTCTTTATAGCACTGATGTCATTTTTCATTTCTTCTTGGTTCTTCTTCATTTCCTCTTGGTTCTTACACATGTTGTTGAATTTGTCTTCCATTCTTTTCATCCACCTTATGACCATTTCTCTGAATTCTTTCTCTGATAAGTTTCTTGCCTCCATTTCATTTACTTCCCTTTCTGGTGATGCCTGTTTTTCTTTCATATGCACGCTGTTTCTTTGTCTCCCCATTATCTCTCTTCTCTGGGTATCTGGTTATATAGTTTTTTCTCTCCTGTGTTGACTTAAAGGCACAAAATACAACACAGCAAGGCACAATGCACAAGGAATTGAACCCAAATGTATTCACATTACTTATAACCCCACTAAAGGTTACCACCATAGAAAAGAGAATTATGAGATAAAAAAGAAAAAAAAGAAAAAAGAAAGGAAAAAGGGACTGCCAAAACAAAGTTGGGAAAAGGTAGGAAAAGAAAAAAAAAGTAAGAATGATAAGAAAATGAAGTAGAAGAGGGGAAGAAACTGTATGGGGAGAAAACTCAAATAGAAAAGCCACTAATACCAACAAATGCCAGCAACAAAGACCTAGAGATGAATGGAATTCATCAACTAATCAATCAATTAACAACTAATATCTAACAAGGTAAGGAGAAACAGAATCAAAAAACAATAACCAAAATACAATAAAAAAACAAAAAGCAAAAGCATAATAGTCTTATCAACAAGCATAAAAAACCCCAGTATAATCAATAATTAAGCAAACAACAGCAGAACAACAGAGAGAGAAAAAAATTTTGGATAATGAAGAAAGAGAAGAGTGAGGTATCTGTGGGCTTAGAGCAGGGGATTGGAAATTAGATATATAAGTTGGGTGAAATTGTAACAGGGGGATAAAAAGAGGGAATAGGGAAAATCAAAAGCATTAGTAGGGTAAGAGAAACAGGACAACAACGGGAAAAGTGAGGAAGAGAGTGTTAGCATAACGGTAAAGCTGAGACAGAGTAAAATGATGCTATAGGAAAACTGAAAATAGAATGAAGAATACTAATCTCAAAATAAAATAAAGAGAAAATAAAATGACTCTTAGAAAAAGAAAAAATAGTAGTAATAATATTGATTAAAAATAAAGATACAATAATTGAAAAGGTAAAATCAAGTGAGGAAAAAAGACAAAAAAATTGTTTCTTAAAAGGAAAAATTTTTTTAAAAAAAATGTGCAGTAGTGAGGGTCGTTCACTTCTTCTGCTCTTCTGATTGGTATGCCTTTGTCTTGTCAGCTATTCAGGAGAGTATTGAAGTACCCTGCGATTCACTGCTCCTCTGTGTTGCAAACCATAGTCCTGATTTTAAAGCCAGCCATATTTCTGCTTTTATTTGTGTTTACAGAAGAGTCAGTTTGTGAATCAGCCTCTGGGTGGCAGTGTTTCTGGAGTGACCTCCGCGGCTATAAGTCCTCTCTAGCCGGCATTTAGGTTTTGTTTTCCCTATCACACTTAATACAAGTTTGGCGGAATGGACTGCCCCAGAGCTGGTTTCTGAATCTGTCACTCCCTGCTCTGCTTCTGAAGACCCACAAACACAGCTTTCCCTTGCAGTCTCTGTGAGCGACCCCAATTGGATGCTCCTATGTATTGGGTTTAATAATCCCAAGCCTAGACTTAATGAGAGGAAAAAAGGATCCTCTCCGAGGATGTGTGCAGGCTCACAGCCTCCACCCTCCAGCTCTGTGCACAGCTCTCCCAATGTCTCTTCTCCACGTCCTAAAACCAAGGCTGTCTTTTCGTGCCCAGATCAGTTATGGGTGGTTTTTTTGGGTTCCCTTCTGCAGCCTGTGGGACCCCTTCCCACACTTGGGTCATACTGGCGCTAATAGCCACAGACTTTGTGGAGCGCAGATTTCCCCTGCACATGCTGGCCCTGATGGGCGCAGACTTTGTGGAGTGCAGACTTCCCCCATGTGCTTTCGACTCTCCCACCTGGAATACAAACCACGCCTTTATCTAGCAAAATCTGACCTTTCCGTGAGGAGGAACAGGGCTTGTCTGGGTCCACATATTCTTGGTTTGAGCTCTGGTGTTCCTGGGTTTCTGGCTGGTCCCTGGGTGTCCTGTTTGCAGTATCCCTGGAAGTATACAATTCTGGTAACAGTCACCCAAGATGGACCAGTCTCTGCAGGAGGGTCAGCAGATCTGGGAGAGATTTCAGCAGCAGTGGAGGCAGTACCTGGTTAAGGGAGCCCCATTTGGTTTCTCCAACAGTCCTCTGGAGTATAGCTATCACACACCCACAATTTTACACGCTCGGTACATCCACACACTCTCTGTTCCTTCTCTCACTCTCACACTGTCTTTCAGTCTGTCTTCTCATCGGCAGCCATCTTTTCTCTCTTTATTGACTTTTTGTATTATTTATTTTTAGTCTCTTAGTCATTTATTTCTGCTCTAATCTTTATTATTTCCTTCTTTCTACTTATTCTGGGCTTTTCTTGTTGTTCTCTTTCTAATTATTTAAGTTGTAGGGTTAAGTCATTTATTATTAATTTTTCTTGTGTTTTTTTGTTTTGTTTTGTTTTGTTTTGTTTCAGGTATATCTGTAGTGCTATCAACTTCCCTCCCAGAAATGCTTTTGCTGTGTCTCAGAGATTTGGTATGTGCTTATTTTCATTTGTTTCCAGGAAATTTTTTATTTCTTTCTTGTTTTCATTGGTAGCCAATTCATTGTTTAATGACATCCTAATTAGCCTCCATGTGTTTGAATGTTTTTGAGTATATTTACTGTAGTTGATTTCTAATTTCATTCCATTGTGATCTAAGAAGATGCTCCATATGGTTTAAATCTTCTTGAACTTGTAGAGACTTGTTTTGTGTCCTAACATATTGTCTATGTTTTTTAATGACCCATGTCCACTTGAGAAGAATGTGTGTTCTGCAGCTTTGGAATGTAATGCTCTCTAAATGTCAATTAAATCCATTTGATTTATCACTTATAGTCACCCTTTCTTTGTTAAATTTTTGTCTGGGACATCTATGCAGTGCAGTTGGTGGAGTTAAAGTCCCCTATTATGACTGAATTGCATATCTCTCCCTTAAAATCCACTAGAAGTTTTTTTTTAAATACATTTAAATGCTCCTCTATTGAGTGCATATATGTTTATGAGGGTTATATCCTCTTGTTAAATTGATCCCTTTAGTATTACATAGTAACATTTGCTATCTCTTGTGATGGCCTTCATTTTGAAGTCTATTTTGTCAGATATGACTATTGTACTCTAGTTTTTTTTTCCATTTCCATTTTCATGGAAAAATATTTTCCATCCTTTCACACTCATCCTGTGTGAGTCTTTTGTTCTTAGGTGGGTCTCTTGCAAACAGTATATAATTGGGTCATGTTTTTGTATCCATTCAGGTCTTTTGATTGGAACATTTAATCTATTTACATTTAAGGTTGTTATTGATAAATATTTACTTATTGCCATTTTAATTCTGTAAGCTTGTTTCTCTCTATATATATATATTTCTTCTTCTCATTACAGCAGTCCCTTTAACATTTCTTACGGTGCTGTTTTGGTAGGGATAAACTGTTTTGTTATGACAACTCCTTTCATTTTTTTTTTTTTTTTTGTCTGTGAAGCTCTTTACTTCACCATCTATTTTTAATGATAGCCTTGATGGATAAAGTAATCTTGGTTTCAGGTCTTTGCTTTTCAGTATCTTAAATACTTCATGCCATTCCCTTCTGGCCTGTAGAGTTTCTGATGGGGAATCAGCTGACAGCCTTATGAGAACTCCTCTGTAGGTAACAAATTGCTTTTCTCCAGCTTCCTTTAAGATTCTCTCTTTGTCTTTAATTTTTGGGATTTTAATTATGATGTATCTGAGCATGGGCCTGTTTGGGTTCTTCTTGCTTGGGGACTCTCTATGCCTCCTGGACTTGTGTGACCTTTTTTTTCACCAGGTTTGGGAAATTTTCTGCCACTATTTCTTCAAATACTTTCTCAATCCCTTGCTCACTTTCTTCTCCTTCTGGCACTCCAATTATGAGAACATAGTTATGTTTCATGCTGTCTCACAGCTCCCTGAAGCTGTCTTCCTGTTTTTTTACTGTGTTTTTTTTTCTTGGTCCTCTGATTGAGTGATTTTTTTCTATTCTGTCTTCTAATTTACTGATCTGATCCTTGGCTTCCCATAACCTGCTGTGTATTCCATCCAATGTGTTCTTCCCCCCCCCCCCCCCCCCCAGTAATTAGTAAGTTTTATTTAGAAAGCAGGCCTGGAGAAGTCATTGGAGTAGTCATGTTAGCTGGTGAAGGGATAGCTGGGTATCTTTTGTGATTGCACAATGTGATTTTAGCTGTTCAGGCATGATTGTTATTTTCTTCTCCTTCCATCCATCAGAGAGAAACATGTGTCGATATTTTATGACATTGCTTTTGTTCATCAGGGCACCCAAGAATACCAACTGTGCCTCTCAGGGCTCCTTGTCTTCTTAGTGTTGCAACTCTGACCAATTCTGAAGCCATGATGCCATTATTCATCCCCGATTCCCTTTCCTTCATGGCAGGAAACGGCTCTCTCTCTTCTCTCATGCTGGTCTTCAACCCGGACGTCTTTTGCGCTCACTGAGGGGGCTCTCCCAATCCCCAGCTTTGCTTTGGGCATGACAAAATAGCGACCTGGTGGTCCTGGTTCCCAGAAGCCTGCCATGGAGGCCCCACCCAGCTGCTGTCTGCATCCTTCCAGTTCCATCATGGAATAGGACTGCATTGTGTCCTCCTAAAAAAGGTGGGGTTCTGTGGGCAACCAGCACGGTTTTTTGCTGGCAGGCAGAAGTAGGATGGGGGCGTGGGTTCCATCACTGCCACTCCCGGGTATGGAGCCAGGGCTGAGCAGGGGCCAGCGTGCTTGGAGCAGCTGGGCCTGACCACAGGAAACTGACCATAGAGTGGGGTGAGAGTTTTTTCAACAGAGTGGGGCAACTGCCTTCCCTCCCCAGGCAAAATCCGCCCAGATAGCAAAGGTCCATCAGAGAAAGATGTCCTCCGCAGCGTGAGGAAGTGACTCAGCAGAGAAAGCTGGGGTGGCTGCCCTCCATGCTCCAACCCCAAAGCCCCAAACCCTGGACTCTGCTGACACAGCTCCAGTCCACTCTGCCCTCCCTCTGTCGGAGCCCAAGGTGAGTGGCTGCACACGAAATCTGGTGCATTGGCCCTTTAAGAGGGTGCCTACATTTTCAGCCTCTCTGGCAGGCAGACAACCCTGCTGCTTTCCACAGCCAGATGTTATGTGGGCTCCTTTCTCAGTTCTGGTGCTCTGGGCTGCAGAGCCCAGATTGGGGTTTAGACCCCAGAGTTCTCAGTGGGATCCCCCCACAGCTCAGATATCCCTCCGGACCTTTGCATGCTGTGTGTGGGAGCCCGGCCAGCCCTTCGCAGCTCTGCCCCTTCTACCAGCCTCTACGCGGTCTCCACTTTCCATCCTTGGTTACCAGGGTTCTCTCCAGTGAGTCTTCAGTTGGTTTTTCAGGGCGGCTTTTCTGACTTTATTTGTATTTCCAGTTTGGTCCTAGGGGAGTGTCAGTGTAGCTTGCACTTACTCCACTGCCATTTTTAATCCCTAATTAATACATTTTTCTCCATTGGTTTATATAGAGTGGAAGGGCAGTTGGGGGAGAGAGAGAGGGAATGAGAATTGATGTGAGAGAGACATTGGATTTGTTGCCTCCCACTGATGCCCCTTTTGGGCAAGGGATGGAGCCTGCAACCGAGGTTCGTGCCCTTGACCAGAAATTGAACCCACAACCCTTTGGTGTGCTTGCCAATGCTCTAACCACTGAGCAAACAGGCCAGGAGCACCAGTTGTTTTTGAATGACCTGCAAGCTAAGAATGACTTAGCCACATTAAAATGATTTTTTAAAATCAAAAGTAGACTATTTGCCCTGGCTGGTTTGGCTCACTGGATAGAGCGTCAGCCTGCAGACTGAAGGGTCCCAGGTTTGATTCCGGTCAAGGGCACACACCCAGGTTTCAGGCTCAGTCCCCAGTAGGGGGCATGCAGGAGGCAGCCAATCAATGATTCTCTCTCATCCTTGGTGTTTCTATCTCTCTCCTTCTCTCTTCCTCTCTGAAATCAATAAAAATACTTTTTTTAAAAGGAAGGAGAATGCCTTTTGGGTGCTGTTAATATTTAAAAGAAAAGTAGAATATTTGACAGCTACTGATATTATATGAAATTCATATTTCACACATAATGTCCTATTGGAGCACAGCTACTAGTATACCCACTCATTTACATGTTGTCTGGCTGCCTTCGTGTTACAGCGGCAGAGCTGAGTGGTCATGACAGACTGTATGGTCCACAAAACCACAATATGTACTTACTGACCCTTTACAGAGAAAGCTGAGGAGACGTTAGCGTTAGAGTCCTTACGAACTCAGAGCCCTGAGCCATTCTGCCTGCCTCTGGACTCATTATTTAAAAATCAGCCCTGACCAGTTTAGCTCAGTGGATAGAGCGCCGGCCTTCGGACTGAAAGGTCCCGGGTTCGATTCTGGCCCAGGGCATGTACCTTGGCTGCGGGCACATCCCCAGTGGGAGGTGTGCCAGAGGCAGCTGATCGATGTTTCTCTCTTATTCATCGATGTTTCTACCTTTCTCTCTCTCCCTTCCTCTCTGTAAAAAATCAATAAAATGTTTTAAAAAATAATAAAAATCAGCCCGTTAAAAAATAAAATGAGAAGAGGCTTTAAATATACGAGTTAAAGTCAGGCTATTGACCGAGTAATCTGAGTATTCAGTGCTTCACCTTATTTCCAAGGAGCTAAAAGGCTCGTTGTGAGGAAGAAGCGAAGGAGTGGGTGCCCAGAGCAGCGCCCGCGTGCAGCGCCCCCGTGTGGACGCCTCGGTCCGTCTCGCGCGGCCGTGGGCGCCTTCAGACCGCGATCCGCCTGGTGCTTTCCCCGAAGCAGGACTTGCATCCCTCCTGGGCAGGGCACCACGGCCCGCAGCGTAACTTGGCAACACGCATCAAGAACTGTAACAGAACCACTTGGACCCAGCATTTCTACCTCGGAGACTTTCTCTGTGACAGTGCTTGTCCGTTTATTTCTCCTGAGGAACTGCGGGTAGCGTAAAGAAATCGCCAGAGGGAGACAGCAAGATGGCGTCATAAGGTAAACACCGTAAATGCAGCCGTGAACAAATATTTCAGAAAAACCACAAAAAGAACACACGGACACCACTCGCACCCACAGGAAGGCTGGCTGAGTGAAAATCCTACAACTAGAAAAGAGTCTGAGACTCAGAGGAGCGGCAGAAGCAAAGTACAGAGGTACGGAGGCGCGCGCACGGGGCTCGGGGAAGGGCTGGTACCGGAGGTCGCGGTTCTTTTCCAAAACAGAGAGAGCCACAAGTTCCCAGCGGCTCTGAACTCCAGTTCCAGGCGAGTTTCTGAGGACCCAGACACCCAGAGAGGGGGGACTGACTGGCACCAGGAGGAAATCCAAAGTGGGTTTCTCTCAGCGTTGCTTGCAGCAATTACCGCGGGACACAGAGACCTGGTGTCTCTCAGCCCAGGGCTGAGAAGCGCCATAGCTATTTGCTCCGCCCTGCCCTGCAAACTCCCCGAGGCCCCGCCCCTCCCAAGCTACGTCAGAGGCTTTTGCATATAAAAGGCTGAGTAGCCTAAGGCAAAGGCTAACTCAACACCTCCTTAAAGATACAGGAGCCAGCCCCACCCAGTGGCCAGAGTGGGACTAACCTAAACAAAACAGATCCACAAGGAACACACTCGGGGCAGATGCAGTGAGCATAAAAGCCCACTGAAACAACTCTAGCCCCATAAGGGTGTCTCCAGCACAGAAGTTCTCCCACTGTAGACACAGCTGACTCTCATAACCAAGTGGCTTAGAGGTTAATTCCTCTCAGTGATTGCCTAACTCAGCAAGGGACGCAGCCAAAATGCGGAGACAAAGAAACAGGCCACAAACGACAGAAATGGAGGAAAGAAAATGACAGGATATAGAGTTCAAAACCACGGTTATTAGGTTTTTCAAGAAATTTCTAGAGACTGCCGATAAATTTAGTGAGACCGCCGATAAATTTAGTCAGCTCCTCAATGAATCTAATGAGACCCTCAAGGATATGATAAAGGGCCAACTAGAAATTAAGCATACACTGACTGAAATA
>PVJC01054289.1:0-10550 GCA_004026665.1 Murina feae | reverse complement strand
TTTTTTTTTTTTTGGTGGGAGGGGGGAGCAGCTGTATTTTGTCTACTAGGAAGCAGGACCCTGAGTTAAGCCAGCTGAGTAAGAGGCAGGAACAAGGGTGCAGGTCGGCTGGCAGAATCTGACAGAGCCCAGTCTCTGCCTTAGGTTCAGGCTGGGTTCGGCTGGTCCATGAGGCCCAACTGGCCCTGTGGGCCTCCAACATTGGATGCCTGGCTGAGCACAGAAGCCTGCTGAGTGCTCCATGCTCGTGCTCTATGCCTGTGCTCCACACCAGCCGGGCCCAGCTGAGCCCAGCCAGGTTGGCCATGTTTCCCTGACCTTCCACTCCTCCACCAGCACCACCTCCCACCCCTCGAGACCCAGCCAAGTCCCCACTCCCTCTCAGCCAACTGTTCTGGAGAAAAGCAGGATTTCTCTCACTGGTTCTCAAGCATAAATCCAGGTTTAGACAAACCCACCTCCCAGGCCACCTGGCAGCTCTGGGTTCTGGCTTCCATAACCACTCTGCTTCTCTCAAGACACAACCCCTTGAAGTGTCCCTTCCTCTGTGATGGGGCAGGGGGTCTCACCCCAGCTGCTCCCACCCTGCCTCCCGCCCAGATCCTTAGATCACTACCCCCACCCCACTGGAGCCTCTGGCTTCTTACCCAGTCACCATCTCTGTTTGTTCCTTCGTTCGTTCACGTCTTCTTGTCCAGATCCACCCCATTCGCCTCTCCACAACCCGCCTCCTGTCCACCAGCCCCTCGCCTGCCCTTGCCTCACACACATGCATGGACTGAGTTGCGCTTGTCTGTAGGTGGAAGCAGGACCCTGGAGCCAGGTCTGGCTGCTGCCGCTTCTTTGGAGTTGCCTGCTGAGGACAGCTGCCCCGGGTCAAGGGTAAAGTGGGAAGTGAGTGGAGGAAATGAAAAGGGAGAAGGACTGCAGACCTTCCTTCCCGCACGAACCAGTGAGCCATCAACAGAAAATGAACAGCTCGCGTCTGCAAGCTGCCCTTGATTAACCTGGGCCTCTGGCTCACACCCCTGGGCATTTGCTCGGGGACTTGCGTGGTGATGGAAGGAATCAAAAGTCTGCCATCCTGAAGCTGCTTTTTTGGAAATTGATGTTAAGCTGTTTATTAAGAAACAAAAGACTAAGAAAGAACCTTTGACCTTCCCCACCCCATCTCCTGCCCAAGAGAGTCAAACAGAGAAACCTGCTTCCGGAAGGAGATCTTAGGATGCTGCCTTAGCCTAATTAAGCATGGTAAACAGGAGGTGCCTGTCAGCTGGCTAGCCCTCGTGTCCCGTTGTTTCTGAGCCAGCCGGCAAGAATTGTCCTGCCATGTGGGTTCCGATCTTCCTCAACCACCTGTGACTCACCACTCCTGAAATCTAATGCCCATTCTCTCCCTTTTCTCCTTTGTCCAAAATGGCCTGCATACCCAATGTCAGACTTTTCATGGTCGTGTCACGTCTGTGTGAATTCCCCAGGCACGTGCATTAAATTTTGATTTTTCTCCTGTTAATCTGTCTCAATTAATTGGGTTGTTAGCCCAGCCCGGAGGAACTTAGAAGGTGGGAGAAAAAGGATTAATATTTTTTAGCCACGTGACTTTGGGGAAAGGAAGAAAGCCTTGTTGAGAGATTGTAGGACCCTCCCCTTCGTCCCTCCCTATCCACGTAGAATGATCTCCCTGTGGACATCCCAAGTCTCAACATTAGTGATTTGTTGCTTTGCATTCAGCAAACTGTAAACAAATTCTAATAAAATATAAATGCATCTGAGAGGGATTGAAAGCTAACTCAGCCCCAGTTTCCTTAAGTGGAAGATAAGGACTCAGGAGCAAGGGTTGCTGAGGCCCCTTTTGACTCAGACTTTCTGCTCCTTGAAATGTCGGGGGAGATGGGTCTTCTCAGCCTGTGGAGCAGCTGGCCCGTCGGGGAGTGGGGCTGAGGGTTGGAGATGGGCAAGAAGACAGATGGGCATCCACCAGGGCAACTTAGCAATTCCCAGTTCTATTCAGCATTAGGCCAGCTATGAAGTGTGGCCTCAACCGAGGGCCCTGTGTGCCTCCTGCACCTGCAGGCCTGGCTGCCAGGCTTTAGGACACATGGGAGGTGCAGCCCCAGCCAACCTCCTTACTCCACACCCAGGTCAGGGCCAGGCTCATCTTCAGTGCCTCCTTCCTGCCACTACAGGGCCCTCCTGCCCCAGCAAGGCCAGGCCAGCTCCTTTCACCCTAGTGGTCTTCCGAGGGTTACTAGTCACTCATTACGAGGCTCCAAACGCTAAAGGAGAGATTCCTGGAGTCGGTGTGGATGTTTCTGGATAGGGAGCCTTCCTAGAGCTCCACAAATCATCACATGCTGGGGAGTACCTGTACCGCCTCCCCCCCCCCCATTCCAAATAAAGTGTGTTTCATTTATTCTTTCCATCAGGGAAGAGTTACCTGACATGGCCGGTGTTGCTCAGTGGTTGGGCGTTGACCCAGGAACCCAGAGGTCACCACTTGATTCCTGGTCAGGGGCGCATGTCTGGGTTGCAGGTTGTGGGATCCATCTCCAGTAGGGGGCATGCAGGAGGCAGGTGATTGATGATGTTTCTCTCCCATGGATGTTTCTATCTCTCGATCCCTCTCCCTATCCCCACCAATGAAAACATATTTTTAAAAAAGAAGTTGTCTGTACCTACCAGGCATTGCATTAGGTGCTGGGGGTACAATGATAAATTAGATAAAGAATGAACGCCACCCATAGGGCATCTGCAGTCTAGTGGGAGAGAAGACAAACCTCCTACAGTGTGCTCTCCACTCCGTTCTGGCCCGTCCTCCCAGCCTCCTCCCCCAGGCTTGGAGGTGGGCACAGGGAGAGAGGAGGGCTCCCCAGCTGCAGAGCAATGGCCCCAAGCTGTGCACTGACCGCACCAGTTGGTGGGCCATGCCAACTGGACCACCAGGAGCTCCTACCCAGCAAGGCACCTGCCCCGTGCCCCCGCGTACCAGCTGCAGGCCGTGAACAGATGCAGCAGCTCCAATGAAAGGAAAAATCTGCCCTGTGGCTTTGGTTCTCCAGCCTGCTTCCAGCCAAAAGCCTTCCAGTCTAGAAGGCAGCTTTTCTTCCAAGCTCTCCCATTTCTGGGCAAAATAGGGGGGCAACCTGCTCTGCCCCGTGTGCAGAGGCCCCAGCCGGGAGCCACCCATCCTGGCCTTTGATGTTACTCCTCTCGCCTCTCTGGAATGCTTTCCCACTTTTCTTTCTTCCTATCAAAATCCTACTTCCCCTTCCCAAGTCCTCCCACTTCCACAAAGCCTAGGTCCCCCGCCCACCTCCTGCACCCCACACGTTCACTCTGCTTGTCCACATCTCCATTTCCTGCTTGCGAAACAGGGGCACCCTGCCCTGCTGGCCTCGTGGAGCCACTGGGAGGGGAGGGGAGATGATGGGCAATGCCGCAGCTGCGTGTGTGCCAGGCACTGCTCTAGGTGCTACGCTTGTCTTCACTCGCTGTCTTCACAGCAAGCCCCTGAGAAACATATCATTATCTCTGCTTTACAGATACGGAAGCAGATGCACGGAGACACACAGCTAAAGAGCAGCAGGGCCAGAACTTGGACACAGGCAGTCAGGCCCCTGAGCAGTCCGTACTGGAAAAAATGCTATAGGAACTCAAGAACAATATTTTCCCAAACGCTGTTGCCCCAGGCCTTCCTTCAGTCCACCCCCCAGTCGACCCTCTCTGATCAGACTCTTGAAAGCACAAGGCTGACCCTGCCCTGGGGTGCAGGTCCCAGAATTACTCAACCCTGGGACTCCAGCTTCCCCACAAATCTCCCAGAACCCCCTGCTTTCCTCTCCACTCCTCCCAAACACACCAGCCACCTCTGGCTCAGGAATCCAGGGCTGCAGAGTGGAAGGGAAGCAAGAAGAGCCTGGGGACGGACGGGCTCGGCTCTGTGCTGGCCAGCATCTGGCCTAGGAGCTGAGGGTTGGAGCAGGACAGTGATGTACAGTCACCTGCTCAGGGGAGCCAGCCTGATAGCTAATCGAATCAGGTTCCCCTATCAGGCCCTGTTCTTCTACCTCCCCTCCCCAGCTCACCACCCTCCCCCTGCTTCCCAGCCCTGCCCGCCCTGCGTTCTCCAGCTGCCCCAGTTGATTTTATAAATGGCCCTGGCAGGAGGTGGGCACCTTGGCTAATTGAATCAGCGCCCAAGAGGCAGGAGGCAGGCGGCTGGTTAGCATCACAGCTGAAAGGTGGTGGCAGCAGCAGCTTGAGTGTAGCCATCAGGAAGGCGTCTGAGGGAGCAGAGAGGCCCAGCCAATCTGGGCCTTGGTCTATCCTGAAGCTCCAAGGTGGAAACTCACCAGAGGGCCTGGCCTGGGAGCAGGCTTAGGGGTGGACCACAGGCCAACACACACACACACACACACACACACACCATTCCCATGCTCTGGAAAAAGAACATACAAGAGGAGGTAAAAGAGAGCGAAGAAAGGAAGCGGAAGAACAATAAGATATCCTCACGGGTGCGCAGCTGCCGTTGTGTGAATCTGGGTACATAGCTCCATCATGGGCTCAGTCACCCGGCGGGTCTTACCGGCCCTGATGCAACCCCTGCGTAACAATTAGCAAATGGAAACAGGGTCCCCGCCACAGCAACGCTGCTCTTGGTATGGACAGCAGCTGGGTAGCAGACAGAGCCTGGAGCTGAGGCCCTTCTTAGTCCTCCGTCTTACTTTGCACGTCGCCTTTGAAACCAGTCTGTTTCCTTACTTATGAGTTTGCCCCGCGACAGCCAAGGAAGGCTTGTCCTGTGTTTGTTTGAGGAGATGGATCCCTAAGGCTCATGCCTTTAAGAATCCACCCAGCAACCATCTCTGCAGACCAGTTCTGCATGTGAGCTCCACGCGGTGGTCTTCCCCACCCCCACCCCACTCCCCTACCTCCCCCCTCCACCCTCCCACCCCTCCACCCCCCCACCCCCCCACCCCGGGCTCCTCAGCTCTGGGCGGGGCTCCTAGGAGGAATGAATTAAGAAATGATGTGGGTGTCACCAGCGATGGTGCGGTTAAGGGTGGCTGCGCTGGTGCTGACACAGTGTTCTGCAGGATGACCCACCCACCCGGTCATGTCTTCTGGGAGGGCCCCTGCCCTGTGGTCAGCGTCCTCGACAACTGTCTTAAGGGCTTTCATTACTCTTCCCAAGTTCCCCAAAGGCTTCACTTCCCCGAACCAGCCGCCCTCGCCCTCCTTTCCCTGCAGCGCCAATCTACCACTTCCCCTTTCGAGCGAAGCCAGCATCAGAACAAAGCATTCACAAAGTCCCGGGATCCTGAGGTGGAGGAGAGGCGAGAAGGGCAAGTTTCAGCTCAGGGTCTCACACTCCCGGGAGACAGAGACCACAGGTCTGCAGGCAGGATGCTGAGGATCGGAAGGAGCAAGCTCTGAAATGCAGACTCCTCGAGTCCTCCTCCATTCTCTAGGGTCGTATAAAAACATTTATGTTCCCTCCTTCGGGTCGGGCCAGAAGACGTGACAACAGGACCCCGGCAGCCTTTTCCACAGGCTAACACTGCCCCCTGCTGGGCTGGGCTGGAACGTCCACCTCAAGTGCTACTGGCAAATAAGAAACGAGGCATCTTTGCCTCAGAGCCCCAAGTACCATCCCTGGCTTGGACCAGGGGGCAGACTGAAACCCGTAGGGGCAGTGTGTTCTGGGGGTAGGCCCAGGCGGTGGCAGCAGGGACAGCCCTTTTGCACGGACAAAAGAGCCGGGGTCTGCCCGTCTCCAGCCTGCTCTCAGGCGAGCAAAGGCGTGAGAGACACAGCACACCTGGGAGGCTGCAGCGATGCTTAGTTTTCCAGCTCATCTCCCTCCCGCCTGAGAGCCCCTTTCCACCTGCTTTGAGCGCTCCTCTGGCTGGAGAGAGTGAAGCCAGCTTAACCCAAACACATCAGAAACCAAGCTCTCCTTCTTTCCAAAACCTGAATGTCTCTACATCCAGCAGACTCCGAGATCTGCAGGCCCCGTCTCTACAGCGTCTTTCGAATCCACAGTCTTTTCTGAGTTCCCCTCTCAGTTCAGCCCCGGCCCACGCTGCGCCCAGTCCATTTCCACGGGGTTTTGCCCCCAGGTACAGCTCCTATGGGACTCTGCTCAGAAGCCCTGTCCCTCCTCCCTCTCTCTAATCACATACAAATTCCTCCACTGCGTGGCTGGAGCCTCCTTCCCAACCAGAGTGCCGCCTGCTCCCTCCACATGAATGGCGAGCTCTTTGCTGGGTCTGTCCGCACCTTCCCTGACCTTTGCTCGCGCTGGCATTTCTACCCAGGATGCTCTCTTCACGCACTTCATCTTCATCCCATCCCTCAAATGCCACCTTCCGTTGGAAGCCTTTCTGGGTCCCCCAATGAACCCAGGGGAGCTACTCTGTCCCCAAAGCCCTCAGTCACCCCATAGGATGTAAGTCCTCCTCTCATGATGGACCTCCATGTCCTTGTCACCAGCCTCTCTGGCCTGTAAGCCTCTCAAGACCAGGGCAGTCTGGAGCCTACAAGTGCTCCATGATGCTGGCTGGTTGGCAGGTTTTGATGCGGAGAATGCACGGCCCTGACCTGCGGGCGAGTGGGATTCCCTCCTGTTACGACGAGAGCAGGTGCCAAGGAGGGCGAGGGGTGGAGTGGGACTCACTCCTTTCTCATGCAGGATAGGCTCCGAACTGCCGACTCACTCCGGTCCTCCAGTCCAGCTCTTCACACAGACACCCACTCCCCTGCTTTTTTGGGTGTTGACCCTACACTGGCAAAGGGTTAGGGGGTCTGACTTCTGCAGATCCCCACTCAGATGCTTGGGACCTGCGGGGACATTGCCACTGGGAGAGGGGTCTGACTCGCCAATAGAAGTGCTCCTTCCCCCACGAGGCTGTGGCTGCCCTGTCCCCACCTCAGGGCACTCGCCACACTTCAGAAACACTTCAGAAATGTTTAATGCCACAGAGAAGTCCGACACCTGCAGAAAGCTGCAGCGCCCCCCTGTGAGCCTGGAGGCCTGCGCAAGCCCGGGGAGCGAGCCATCTGCTGACATCCTTTTCTCTTCAGTCCTAAGGGCCTGGGATTCCCTTAGACCCAGAACAAACAAGAGGAAGTGGGAAAGGGTAGGAGGAGGGTGGGTCTCTTCAGGGCATTCTTCCTGCTTCGGGATCGTGACTCATGCAGCAGACCCGGCAGACCCCGGTCCTCGGGTTGTGTGAGGAGCAGAGGGAGGCTCCTGGGACGAGGTGGGCAGGAGGAGTCAGCAGCAGCAGCTAGAAGGGAGGCCTGCCTTCCCCCTCCCGCCCCTTCTCACCAGCCTCCAACCCCTTCCTGGTATGCCCGCCTCGGTGCTGGCATTCGATGGGGTCCAGACTGTCTACCCACCATCACTTCGGGACTTTTTTAAGGATGACATTGTCATACTCGGTTTCCTGTGGCAGGCCAGGAGCAGGGAAGACCTGCCCCACTGGGTAGTTGTGCTGGGGGTCGCTGGGGTCTCCATCGGCTGTGGCCTGCCTCCTCCAGGCCTCGCCCCGGGGTTCCTGTGGGCTGTCGTACAGGGACAGGCCTGCCACACCCTCAGGCTCATCATATATGTGGTCGGATCTGGAAGGCGGGTGCTCCTCGATGCTGTCATACAGAGGGTCAGCCCGGGGCTGGGGGGGGACCACCAGGATGCCCCTCAAGCTCTTCCCCAGTTTACAGGCCACCGCATCGAAGGGCACAGCATATTCCCCCTCCAGGCCTCGTGGCCGGGAGGTGGGTGCAGGGGTGCTGGGTGAAGGTGGTGGCAATGAGTCGTGGGGCCGGGAGTACGGGCTCTCGGGCCGGGGCAGCAATGCTGGGGCTGGGGCTGGGGCTGGGGCTGGGGCTGGGGCCGGGGCCGGGGCTGGGGCTGGGGCTGGGGCTGGCTGGGTTTGCGGCCCAGGGGGAGGCACATTCTTCTGGGCAGAGATGGCCTCTTCCAGGGCCAAAAAGATCTCATTGCCTTGCCGGGTTTCAAACTCAAAGTTGCCCTCTCCAGAGATGCACCGCCGCCCTGCCTCGAAGGAAAAGGTCACCTGGGGGGAGTGGGGAGGGGAGAGGATTGGCTAGGCCACAAGTCAGGGCTGCTTCCTCTGGCCCGAGCTCTGAGACTCAAACCCACCCCATGCAGCCCACCCCACGGGGACGGCCGAGCCTTCTCCCCAGCTGCTTCTGCTCCCTTCCTCCATGTTTCTCCTTCCCACAAAGCCCTCTCCCTCCTCTCCCTTCATCCTCCCTCCTCCATCCAAGAGTGGAGCTGGGCACACGCTTCACCCTCAGCAACTCCTGACCCTCGAACGACTCCCTCTCCCGGCCTCCTTTCCTGCTCCACCCTCCACCTACTCTCTCCCCTTCTCACGCTCTCACGCCACCTCCTCTGGTCCCCTTCCCATCTCCTCCTCCGGGCCTTTCTCGCCTTTCCTTCCTCCTCCCTTGCGTGTCCCTGACCATGTCCCCCATTCTCACCCTGCCCCCCCCACACCTGCCGCAGCCCCTCCCCTCACCTTGTCGCGTCCAAAGCGCCGCAGGAACCTGTAGGGCCAGTCGTACAGAAGGGCACGCGGCTCGGGGCCCCCCCACAGCTCCAGGGCACCCTTTCCAGTCCGGAGGGTGTAGGCCCCCCGCAGCCGGCACCTCTCACTGGCCTCTGTGGGTCTCATGGTCACAGCAAACTCCTTGCAGGGGGCCCCTGGGGCGGAGGGAGTGAAGGCTGTTAAAGGAGGTCACCGCCTGCCTCAGCCTGCCCTGCTTGCTCTCCGTGAGCAGCCAGCGGTCCCAGAAGAGTGGCACTCACTCCCCATGACCTACTCTGTGCCAGGTCACACTCCCCCGAATGCCAGGTACCACCCTTGACCCCAGCAGGCACTGTGCCCCAGCCACATGCGCCCCAACCTCATGCCCACATCCTTCCGACCTGTTGCCAGAGCCACAGCCGGGTCTTTTCTGTCTCATCTCTCCCCCCAAGCCAGCCGCCCCCCATCCCCATGTCTCAGCTGCAGGTGCACCTGGCCCTGCCTCCCAGCTCTCAGCCTCCTCACCCACTGCCCATGCCCCCGTGCCCTCTGCGGGGTGGAGACTGCATGCCCTGCGTCCTGCTCCTCCCGCCCACACCCACCCAGAGGACCAGACAGGTCACAAGAGCGGGGAGCGGCGCCTTGTCAGCAGAAGCCTCCCGCAGGACACCTTCAAGCCACAGAAAGAAAGCCTTTCTTGTGTTCCAGAACTCGCTCAGGTCTGAACGACAGAGGGTTCAAGAGCAGCAGCTTCCGTGGACCCCTCAGCCCTGCCCTCTCCCACCAGCAGGGCCTGCGCAGGCTGGAGTGAAGCACGGGTGAAGGGCTGGCAGTCTAGGCCGCCAGGCTCCGCCACCTTGGCCCGGCCCGGAAGCGATGCCGAGAGGCTGATAAGGGGGCTGGCCGGGTTGGGGACAACCACAAGCAGGAAGACGGCCTGCTGGCCCACACCCCCTCCCACCACGCCCCGGGAGGGCAGGCAGCCCCCTCACCTGTGGTCGTGCTGCTGTACAGCTCATTCTCCTCCATGCAGGGCCCACTGCCCTTCCCCTCTGGCCCAGGCAGCTCCTTCCGCTGGCCCTGGGGAACAGGCAGGGTCTCACATGTCACCAAGCCCCAGCCCCACCTCTGGCCCAGGCTTTCTTTCAGGGCCTGCTCAGCCTGCCGCCCCTGTCTGCATTCTGCATTGAGGTCACCCCACCAAGGCCCTGCCCCCAACATCCTGGCCTTGGCTCTTACAACTCCTGCCCGCCCCTGGCCCCTTCTGCACCCCTGGACAGCTAGCTCACCGGGAAGGCTAGCAGGCAGATGGCCTGCATCCAGTTGCTGCGCTCGGCAGTGGGGGCCGCCAGCAGGTACAGGCGCTCCTTGGTCTCCAGGAGGAAGGTGCTGGTGTCCCTGGGGCCGCTGGCCTCCGCGCTGGCCTCCGCCACCCGCAGACAGTCGCTGAGGCGGATCACCCTCCGAGCAGCCTCTCCCCGGCGTGGCTTCTCGGGGCCCTCCTGGAGCTCCAGCCGGGCCAACGCGCAGCCCGACTGCCCATACAGCACAGCCCCGAACCGGCGCCATTTCTGAACCCAGATGCGTGGCAGGGAGGTGCCGAGAGGGAGCCAACCAGAGATGGAGAGATGGTGACCGAAGGGGAGTGGAGGATCCATGGGAAGGGGCTGGGGCAGCAACTTGGGGTGAGCTGTAAAGACCCCAGGGGACCCAAGGAAGCAAGCCAGGGCCTGAGGAGTTAGAAGGCTTTGGAGCTGGAGGTCCACCACAAGCTGTCGGGATGCCGCTGGAGATGGCAGCAGAGAGAGAGCCAGAGGCAGGAAAAGCACAGCGAAGGTGGACTTCCAGGCGGCCAGGCAGGGCGCCCCAGGAGATCCACACGGAGAGGGGAAAGCTTGTGAGTCGCTGATGCCCAGGAGGGAAGGGGACAGCGCCTGGGCCCAGACTGCAGACCAGCATGTCACTCTGGAGAAGGCCTTAGCTCCAGGAACT
>PVJC01054288.1:0-10546 GCA_004026665.1 Murina feae | reverse complement strand
GCGCGGTAGAGGTTAGACCTCGGGAAGAACTTCCCAGCGTTGCGCTTCTCGTGTATTCAGCAGAAACGGAGAGACCCTCTTGGACAACGTAGTGAGCGAGTGACTGAGGCCCCCGAGCGCGGGGACCTTGGCCTGGTGACCCGTTGCTGCAGACAGTCTAGCCAGGACGGATGTGGGAGCTGCCGTCTTGCTGGGAACCGGGCAGGGTGCAGGTCTGAAAGCTACTTGGCGGCCTGTATAGGTTACAGACATGGGCTGCCTGCTCTAAATCCGGACCCTGCACCCTTGCTAGCTGTGTTAACGGTGTGCACTTAATTAACCTCTGTGCTTCGTCTGTAAAATGGGGTTGATAAAAGTTTCTACTGCATAGGGTTGTAAGGATAAAATGAGTTAATCCATGCGATGTTTTGTTGCACAGACCCTGGACCCTAACAAGTGCGCAATATTAAGTTGTTAATGCACTTTAAAAGAATTTTTTTTAGGTTGTCTATTGCAAAGGAATATAAGTTCTAGGTCATTAAAAGGATGTCTTTTTTTGGGGGGAGTCTCGCTCTGGGGACCAGTCATCATATTTTGAGGAAATCCAAACTACTCAAGCAGAGAGATGACACAGGAACAGAGACCTCCAGCCAACTGCCAGCATCAGCCACCAGACATGAGCGAACTGGTCTCCAGATGAATCCAGCCCCAGCCTTAAGAGCCTTACAGCTGAGGCCGCTGAGGCCACAGATGCCATGGAACACAGACAAACTGGCCCTGCTGTGCCCTGCCTGGGTTCCAGACCCCAAGGATTCGTGAGCATAAGAGATGTTGGCTTGAGTTTCAGCCAGTACTGTATGCGTTTGGGGACTCTGTTTCACAGCCGTAACAAACAGGAGCACATGGCTGCCTCCTCCTCCTCCTCTAGTGAACTCCAGTGTCAGATAAGACATCCTCCAGTCATGTCTTTCCTGAAACCAACCCCTCTATCTCCACAAATGTGTCTTAGGTACCCTTTGTGTTCCTGCAGCTTGTAAGGTTAATCGTAAGGGTTTTTTTTTTTTTAAGTACGATTTTATTGATTTCAGAAAGTAAGGAAGGGAGAGCGAGAAATATCAATGATGAGAGAGAATTATTGATCAGCTGCCTCCTGCACCCGTCCCACTGGGGGTCAAGCCTGCAACCTGGGCATGTGCCCCGACCAGAAATGGTGACCTCTTGGTTCATAGGTTGACACTCAACGACCTAGCCAGGCGGGCAGGCTCTGCTGTTGGTGTTCTACCTGTTGACTCTGTCTCCCACACGAGAATATAAGCTCCGGGTTTATCCTGTTCACCACTGTTTCTCCAGTGCTAGACATGGTGCCGGGGAGATAGCAGGTGCTCAGTAACTATTTGCCAAATGAGTGGATCAATCCCCCTGCTCTTGTGACCCTCTAGATAACGCTTTATCCGTAGAATGGGAATAATAGTGGTACCTACCACACAGTGTTGAAAGAATTAAGTAAAATACTGTCTAATTTTTATGGCGATGACATCTGGCACATAGTAAGAGCTCAACAATTATTATTATTTATTCTCTTCTCCTTCTTGATCCCTGAGGTCTAGGCTCAACTCGGACCCTACTTGGGCAAACCTGGGCTAGTCACGCTTTCAGGCTGTCAGAGTTCATTAAGTCAAGTATTTATTGGAGCCTACGCAAGGTTCTAACGCTGGAGATGGGGGGATGAAGAAAATAAACACAAATCTGTGCTCTCCGGGAACTTAGTGGCCCAGATACTTTCTCCTGAATTCTGTCAGGCGAGAACTAGAGTTAGCTGGCTGAGTTTTGATTAGATGAGGGAATGAGAATGGCTGAGTCTGACGACTTGGCCTGGTCATCAGTTTAATTTAATCTAGCTCCAGCAGGTTCCGAAAATTACATGGCAGATATCCTGCAACTGTGCGTGTTTATTTGATACGGCACCATGCGCAGCGGTGTCACTGCACTTCTTCAGTCTGAGAGCACATGAGGTTTGAAGAGTTAGATGACAGCCAGAAGAGCCTTCTCCTGAAGGGTCTCGGGGAGGGTTGGGTGGGGGGGAGAGAACAGCACAGGTGGTGGCAGCATCTAAGGAGCCTCACTTTGGGCTAGCATTGCTTCTCCGTTCCCACAGCAAACCTTAAAGTGTCAGAAAATAAAGCCAAAGTTGCTGTAGAAACGCATTCTTTTGGAGCCAAAAGCAAGTGTTGTATACTTGCGTGAGGGGGTGGCTGGGGTGGCAGAGCAATTGCTAATACAATTCTCTCTGACCTGCACATAATTTCAGGCGAAGAAATGGAGGTTCAGAGAATTTAAATGATGTGCCCATGGTCAAAATGGGACTAGAACCGAGGCCTCCAGATTTCTAGTCCTGTGCGCTTACCCTGCAGTCTTAAGAAACAGTAATTTCCCTAGTTTCAGTAGATGAATCCCAGGGAAGAGCTCTGATTGGCTCTGTGATCATATGCCCACCCCTCGGCGCAATCACTATTGCTAAGGGGTAACATGATTGGTGGGTCCTGGGGTGAGGGGAGGAAGAGGGACATATTACCAGATGAAGGAAGATGTTAAAGCTTGCCAGGGCATACCAAAAATGAGTACTATCCCCAGTTCATCATAAATGAAGAAAACTTAAGTCCCCAAATTCTCATTCATGCACGGCCCTGGGCTTCAGCTCAGTGCTCTGACCGAGAGTCCATCACTTAACTTCCTGCCAGGAGGTGACTTCAGCTCTGGGGAAAAGAAGGCCCCATTATATTTGCTTGGATTGATTGATACGAGAAATGCCAGGGATGTGCTTCTCTGACATTTGCTAAGGGCAAATTTTTCTATAACGAGGGATGAGAAATTGCCGTGTGTCCCAGCAGACTGATATATAAATATCAGAATATAAATCTCAGAATATAAATCCCAGTTCTGGAATGTAATTTGATCTTGACCTTAGTATAGATTAAGTTAAGAAGATAGTGAAATTAATTGATCAATAATTACGAAATTTTTTTGATAACAAACATGAAAACAGGCATTATTTAATAACTGTGCTGATTATGGAAACTTTCAGTGGCCAGGAAAAAAGGAGGCTTGGATCTATTTGCTGAGGAAGGGTCCCTTCAGGGTCCCTTGGGGCCATATGTGATTGTGTTTGATCCTTGATCTGACTGATTAAGAAAGCTTCAGGCAAAGGCCTCTCACTGGTTGAGAGGACAAGAGAGAAAAAGCATGTATCTGACATTGCCCCTAAGAGAGTACTTTTTCTTGTTGAGTTGGTGTTAATATGCCAGTAGCCCTCAAGCAAACAGCCTGCTATAGTAAAAAACAGGTAGACTTTGTGGACTCAGATGTATTTGCAAAGCACAATTTTCAAAAACTTGACATACTTCTCATACGAATATATGCTGAGCATGTGTCAAAGATGAATTAACTACAGAGATGTTATGGGCTGAACTTCGCCACCCCCCCAAATTCATACGATGAAATCCTAACGTCAAGTAGTACAGAATGTGACTGTATTTGGAGATAGAGGTTTAAAGAGGTAATTGACGTCAAGTGGGGCCATAAAGCTGGGACCCTCATCTGACATAATTGGTATCCTTATAAAAAGACGAGGAGACATGAGGGGTGCCTATGCACAGAGAAAAGACAATATGAAGAGGCAGCCGGAGGGCGGCCAACTCTGGCCAAGGAGGCAGGCCTCAGGGGAGACCAGCCCTACTGACACCTTATTTGTGGACTTCAGCCTCCAGAACTGTGAGGAGACAGATTTCTGTTGTTTCAGCCACGCAGTCTGCAATATTTTGTTATGGTTTTCCTAGGGAAATATAAGAGGGAATCCGAGGAAAGGCAAAGCCAGTTTCAGAGAGGATGGAAGGGACCGATTTATCTAGTTGGCAATAGTGAGAATTCTGGAATAAGATTGCTGTCAGTGTCCTTCAGGTCTATGTAACTATAACCTTCTTAGACAAGAATCATCAGTTTTCTACACGTTGACATTCTTGAAGCCTAATTCATAGCAGGTAATAAGTCCAACAGAGTCCCATTGTCCTAGAACATGGTTTCTCAACAGCGTCACTATTGACCTTGTGTACTGGACAATTTTTTTAAAAATATTTTTTTATTGATTTCAGAGAGGAAGGGAGAGGAGAGAGATATGTAAACATCAATGATGAGAGAGAATCATTAATCAGCTGCCTCTTGCACGCCTGACACTGTGGACCAAACCCACAAACTGGACATGTGCCCTGACCGGGAAGCAAACTGTGACCTCCTGGTTCATAGGTCGACACTCAATCCCTGAGCCAATTTTTCTTTCTATAGCGAGGTATTTTTTTTTAATCCTCACCTGAGAATATTTATTTATTTATTTATTTATTTTTAGAGAGCGAGGAAAGGAGAGGGAAACATGGATGTGAGAAACATCCATTGGTTGCCTCCCATATGCACCCTGACCAGGATCAAACCCACAGCCTAGGTATGTGCCCTGAGAATTGAACCTGCAACCTCTGGCGTCCAGTATGGTGAGCCAACCATCTGAGCCACCGGGCCAGGGCATGGCCTGGACAATCTTGCCTCTGTTGTGGGGGCTGTCACACCCTTAAGATGTTCAGCAGCAGCCCTGGCCTCTACCCACTAGATGGCAGCAGGATCTGCTCCCCCATTCCGTTTTTTGACAATTAGAAAGGCTTCCTGATGTTGCCAAATGTCCTTTGCGGCTAGGGCTGGAGGAGTGCCAATTAAAAAATACTTTTGTAGTACAATTGAATTAAATACCCAAAGTCACATTTTCGCCTTATTCCCGAGTTTTATTTAAATGTTGTTAATGGTGTTTAAATCTGCCCCTTGCTGTGTGTCTTCAGCCTAGTTTTTAACTTGAGTTTCAGTTTTTTCATTTGTAAAACCAAGCAAATACACTTTTACTTCAGGGGTTTGCCTGAGGATTAAGTGACACTCTATGTGCAAAACTCAGATAATAGCAAACTCAGGTCGTCACACACTGGCCTCATGGCTGGCGTGCACCTGCGGCCTCGGAGGGTCTGTGCTTCAGGGAACTGCTGGCTGGTTCCCATCACTGAGAAGCCAGGTCCCTGCAGCTCATCTGGGCACCTCCCCTCCCCACTACCAACAGGGCACAGGGGTGGGTGGTCTTTATAAAGTTAGGTGAAGACAGGAAGGCGGGGTTACCCTTCCTTTACCTTTGGCCACCACCGTGTGCCAGCTTCTTCTCTCTCCCTTGCCTAATGCAGTTGCCAACCCCCTAAACTGCTTTCTGCTGGGACCCAGGGCCCGCGTGACTTCTCTGCCTCAGGCAATCACAAGTGCCAGGGTGTAGGGTTGGGGCTTCGCTATCAAAGTATAACTGTGTCTTTGTTGCTATCCTTCTCCTGCTGATTTTCAGAGGAGAGCTTGTTGATCAACTGAATTGGAGTTATATGCGTGTTCTTAAAGTACTTTATGCCTCAGCAGGGGCTAAGGGGAAAGGAGTGCTGTGGTCCCTGGACCTCTTTCCGGAAAGAGACAATGGGATTACCTAGGAGAGCACGTTAAGACCAGCCTAGATCCCTCCCTGGGAGTCCATTGTCCATCAGGGGTGCCTGTGTGTGTGTGTGTGGGGGGGGAGGCTGTGAGAGGGAAGGGGTTTCACTGTTGTTTTTTAAGCTTCTAAGTTAGCAGCAGTTGCTTTCTATCAAGGAGGCGGGTTGGTTCAGAGCTGGTTCAGCCTAAGGTGGCACAGCCCCCTGCTGTCCGTGGGGAGCATTGCTCCCCATTCCTGCTCATGAGAACCCAGCTGAGGCAGCCTGGGCTGTAGCTCTGGACTGGACTTCCCTCGGAGTGAAGGGAGCCTGCCTCTGGACATAAGAGAATCGTGTCAGAGCACTCCCCAGGGCCTTGGCTGCAGGCTTCTCAGCTCCCCTTCACCCAGGGTGGGGGGCGGGCTGGCCTGAGTGAAAGTTGTGGGAACCAGCATGAGCTACTCATTACGGGAAGCTGCGTGCACTGTTAGTGACCTCTTCTGTGTGGATTGTGACTGCTCAGCGATGCTCCATGCTGTGTGGTGCAGTAGGGAGGCCCTGGCAGAGGGGTGCACCCAGCAGGGGCAGGGGAACCTGCCTAGACCCACCAGTACTATTAGCTTACCATGAATAGGAAGGCCCTTAATCTTCCTGAATTTCAGTTTCTCCATGAACAGAGTGGGGCAATAAAAATGCTGTCCTGTCTTCCTCATAGATTGTGAGAATCAAGTACAAGAATTTTTTTAAAAAGCGGGGGCCGTGCTGATGAGCTACGATATTCTGAGTGGGAACTCTGGCGAGTTTCTTACAGAAATACTGCAGCCGCCTGGGTCGTTGTTCATCATTTAACAAACACTTAATGAAGCCCTACTCTGTGCCAGGCACCGATCGAGGTGCTGATGACACAACAGAGAACAAAACCGGCAAAAAAAAAAAAAAAGAAAGAAAAAGAAAAAGAAAAAGAAAAAATCATTCTTACCTTCTATTGTGGGGATCAACAACATAAGTTAAATAATGTTAGTTGTTCAGAGGTGGCATGGAGAAAAGTAAAGCGAGGAAGAGGGCGAGAGAGTGTAGTAGCCAGCCCCAAATGGCCTCACCCCTGCTGGTCAGGCCCTTGTGTAGCCTCCTTTCACACTGTACCAGGGTTGGTCAGGAGTGATGGCATGTCACCTCTGAGGTTAGGTTTCAGGCGCCGGGCTTCCTTCGAAGGCTCTCCCGTAGCTGAAACTAGACCGTGTACCCATGAACAGCTGCTCCCCATCCCTCCCTCCCCCCAGCCCCTGCCAGCCACCATTCTGCTGTCTAAGAGTTTGTCTGTGTTAGAGGCCTCTTGTAACTGGGATCCTGCTGTATTTGTCCCTCTGTGACTGATGCGTTAAACTTAGCATAATTCCCTTTAGGTACACCATGTTGTCACACACAACAGGATTTCCTTCTTTTAAAAGGCGGAACAGTGTTCTCTTGTGTTTATATATCACATTTTCTTTCTTTATCTGTCGACGGATGTTTAGGTTGTTTCCATATCTTGGCTACCGTGACTAATGCTGCAGTAAACATGGAAGTGCAGGTTTCTTTTCAAGATCCTGATTTCAATTTTTTTTTTTTGGTATATGTCCAGAAGTGGGATTGCTGGATCATGTGGAAATTCTTTTAATTTTTTAAAGGAAGCTCCGTACTGTTTTTCATAGAAGCTGTCTCATTTTGCAGTATCATCAGTAGTGTGCAAGAGTTCCCTTTTCTCTATATTCTCCTCAACATTGGTTATTTTTTGACTTTTTGATGATAGCCATCCTAACAGGTTTGAGGTGATATTTCATAGTGGTTTTGATTTGCATTTCCCTGATGATTAGTTGAGTATCTTTTCACATATCTATTGGCTGTCTGAGTGTCTTTTTTTGGAGAAATGTCTATTCAAATATTTTGCCTATTTTTAAATTGGGTTATTCATTGTTTTTTTTTTGCTATTGAGTTGTAGGAGTTTCTTGGGTATTAACATCTAAACTAATAAAAGCGTAATATTAAAATTAACCGTCTCTTCGGGATGGGTAAGCCACACCCACCAGCCAATCAGAGCAGCTGTATGCAAATTTGCCCAGCCAAGATGGCGGAGGCCGCAGCGGGGAGAAGCTGTGCCTCAACCGCTGGGGGAGGAGCAGGGCGCGGCATGGAGAACTGAAATAGATCCGGTTTCGGATTCCAGGCGGCTGGGCAGCCTCGGGGGCGGAGGGACCGAGCCAGCTCCGCCCCCGAGGCTGAGGCCTGGAAATCGGTGCAATGGGGCACACAGCACGTGTGTGCTGTGTGCCCCAATGGATTCCAGGTGGCTGGGAAGCCTTGGCGGGGGAGGGACATCCCCGGAGGGGTTCCAAACTGTGAGAGGGCACAGACCGGGATGAGGGGCCCCCCCACCCCCACCGAGTGCACAAATTTTTGTGCACCGGACCCCTAGTTTTGGATAATAGCCCCTGAGCAGACATATGATTTGCAAATATTTTCTCCCATTCCAGAGGCTGTGTTTTCACTCCATTGATTGTTTCCTTTGCTGTGCAGAAACTTTTTAGTTTGATGTAGCTCCATTTGTCTATTTTTGTTGTTGTTGTGCTACTTAGTGTCATAATCTAGAAATCATTGCCAGGACCAATGTCATGAAGCTTTTCTCCTGTGTTTTCTTCCAGTAGTTTTAATTTCAGGTCTTGTATATGTCTTTAATTCATTTTGAGTTGATTTTTGTGCAGGAAGAGATAATACAAAAGCATTCACAAAAGCCACATAAGTGCCCTGATGGGGTAATTACAGGGTGCAATAGGAGCACACAGGAGCAGTCCAATCCCTAGTTGGGGGTTGGTGAGGGCACCAGTCCATGAGACCTGAGGCAGGAGGAGTTGACTGGGAGCACGAGGAGGTCAGGGAGGGGGCGGGAGGAAGAGGATAGCAGGTAGAGGGGACTGTGTGCACAGACCCAGAGGCTAGGTGAGGAAGGTGCCAATGCTGGCAGGCTTACACATGGAACCGAGCTCGGCTGAATCGGTCACCAGCTCCCCGGGGGCAAGGCTGCACTCCACCCCTAAGGTTGCAGTCTTCCTTTTTTCTTTGACTCTCCAGGGTAGGTGTCCTTATACCTCAGAGGTCAGGTTCAGCTCAACTCCCTCTCCCTTATAATTAGTACAGAGTTGTCAACCTTCCTGCACTTCCTTAATTCTGTAACTCCCTTTCTGGGGCCATTGCGTACCCACTTATGCACTGTTTTTAATACAGCTTTCTCTTGTTAAGATAATTAGAGGTGGGACTCTCACTTCTTAGCAGGTTTGCTCTGAGGCATTTTGGTGCTCCTGATGGAAAACACAGCTAGATTTAAACCAAGGGCTGCGTCTAAACGCTGCAGGGGCCAGGCAGGTCCTGGAAGTGAGTGGCAGGCCCTATGGCCACATGCCCTCTTGGACTGCCTTTCGCTTTCCTGCCTCTGCTGGAGAACGGTGATAAGCACGAGTGTTTCACTGCTCCTCACAGTGATGTGGAAAACCCTCAGTGCAAGCAGGGTGATAAGTAGCAACTGTCACTGGCCCTGTGCTGCGGTGATAGTGCGAAGGGTGGGGAAGATGGTGGAATGCAGAGAAAATGCTGATATCCGGTGTGATTGCAACGCAGCACCGTTGAATAGTGAGAATGCAGGCCTACAGTTCACAGACATTCCAACGGAAGCCTGAAATCTGCATGATTTGGGGGGGGGGTATGTGAAATTGACTAATTTTTAATTATTAGAAAATAGTTTCAAATTTTATTTATTTATTTTAAAATAGATTTTATTGATTTTTTTTTCAGAGAGGAAGGGAGAGGGATAGAGAGTTAGAAACATCGATAAGAGAGAAACATCGATCAGCTGCCTCCTGCACACTCCCCACTGGGTATGTGCCTGCAACCAAGGTACATGCCCTTGGCCAGAATCGAACCTGGAACCCTTCAGTCCGCAGGCCGATGCTCTATCCACTGAGCCAAACCGGTTAGGGTTAGTTTCAAATTTTAAATATGCTGTACAGGCTACTGTAATGCAGGCCACACAACATATATGGATGCCTCATTCAGAGGTTCTAAACCATGGCCGCATAGTAGGATCACCTGGGGAGCTTTTAAAAGTCCAAGTCACACCGCTGGCCAATTAAATGAGAATCTCGGGCGGGAGGAGGAGTCATCAGCATGTTTTTCAATGTTTCAGGTGATTCCAACGCGCAGTTAGGATTGAGAACGCCTGGGCTTGGTGAGCCTCAGTTTGTGACCTCTGCTTTAATAGGCCGTGTTTTGGCAGAGGATGTGGCGAGTGCTTTGCTGCACGGAGACCTTTTCCAGTGTTAACTGGCACGTGTGCTGTGTCGCAGATACCAAGTGTCCTGGATGGGACCTCCGAAGGAAAACCTCTCGTTCTCTCCTGATTCCCTGGAGAACCCCACTTCTTTGTCATGGGATGTGGGTGTTGCGGTGATGGGAGAAGGGGTCACTAAAAAACTCACGTGCTGTTTTACCTTCAATGGTTGCAGAAGGTCCTAACATCATGTACACTATCTGGATCTAGCATGTTATCCTGCATCTGACTCTTTATTGTCACCTGGCTACACTGCCTTTATGTTATGTGACAATGACGAAGCATCGTACGTGTGCAGTCACATGGCAACCGTGAGACCATGCCCCGTCGGGAGGTGCACAAGAAGCTAGGTTCAAGGTCTCAGAAGGTCTGAAGGACCGCGTATGGCAGGCCTCACCAGAAACAACCACTGTGTGCAAGCAAATGACAGTGTCTGACATTCTTTCCTCACCCTCAGCGGGTGGTGTTTCCCGTAGTTCCATCCTTGACTCTGGTTTCTCTTGGATCACGGGCTTCGGCTGGAATTCTCATAGCTCTTAAATCTGAGCCGCCAGCTCCTGTTCTCTTCTGAGTTCCAAACCTACATTTCCACGCGAATGCCTTATAGGAACCTGGACTCAGTGTGATCCATCCTGAATTCTTTGCTGTTTTCCATAAATTTGTTTCTCTCTCTCTTTTTTTT
>PVJC01054287.1:0-10542 GCA_004026665.1 Murina feae | reverse complement strand
TCTTCTAAACCACCCATCCCCACATCAAGGTATGTCAGTCTGTTCCATGCCTCCAGGCTGCAGGTGTTATTTTGCTGGTAAATCCATTTTGTTCATTAGATTCTATAAATAAATGAGATCATGTGGCATTTGTCTTTCTCAGATTGGCTTATTTCACTTTACACAATAGTCTCCAGGTCCATCCATGCTGTTCCAAAGGGTAAGAGATCCCTCTTTTTGCAGCTGCTTAGTATTCCATTGTGTAAATGTCCCAAGGTTTTTTTTCATTCATCTACTCAGGGACATTTGGGTTGTTTCCACATCTTAGCTATTTTAAATAACACAGCTATGAACATAGGGGTGCATAGATTCTTTCTGATTAGTGTTTCAGGCTTTTTAGGACATATTCCCAGAAGTGGGATGGCTGCGTCAAAAGGAGGTTCCATTTTTAAAATTTGAGGAAATTCCATACATTTTTCCATAGTGGCTACCCCAGTCTGCATTCCCACCAGCAGTGCACAAGGGTTTCCTTTTCTCCGCATCCTCACCAGCATTTCTTGTTGTTTTCAATAGTGATGCACAGCTTAATTGTATTTCTTACAATTCATACTGTCTTCAAAGTGATGAAATTTGGCATATCAGTTTTTTATCCAGAGGACATATTTACATATCCTGAATACTCAAGAAACTCTAATAGAAGATTAGTGGAATTAATCAGGGAATTTGATATTTTAACTGAAAAAATTAAAAATATTTTAAAATTAAGGGACTGTAACAACAATAAACAATAGTAAATCAATCAGCAAATATTATTTTAGTCACACAGTCATAAAAACTTAATTACTGCCCTAGCCGGTTTGCTGAGAGTTGCAGGCTCGATTCCCAGTGGGGGGTGTGCAGGAAGCAGCCCATCAATGATTCTCTCTCATCATTGATGTTTCTATCTCTCTCTCCCTCTCCCTTCCTCTCTGAAATCAATAAAAATAGTTTTTTAAAAAATTAATTACCAAGAGAATACAATGAACTAAAAGTATAGTGTACATATAAATAAAGTATAATATCTATTCAAAAATATGAAATGTGATTAAAACAAAAGCAGCAATCAATGTTCTTGGTTAGAACATTTTAATATGAGCATGTATATATGTGTGTGTATATATATATTATATATATTATTTAGGTGTGGTAGAAACATTTATTTATTTATTTATTTGTATTTAGTCACTAAGCACATAGAATATTAAAGGAAGGCACGTTTTAATGCAGATTATCTGAAGCAGAAACTAAGAGATACAACCAGAAAGACAAAAGGAAAAAAATCAAGCATGATTCATGGTGGCCAAAACATGGAAACAACCAATGTGTCCTTCAATAGATGATTGGGGAAAGATGTTTGGTACATATATACAATGGAATACTACTCAGCCACAAGATTAAATACTGCCATTTGCAATAACATGGATGTACCTTGAGAATATTATGCTGAGAAAAATAAGTCAATCAGAAAAAGCTAAGAACCATATGATTTCCATCACATGTGGTATATAAAACAGAAACTCATAGACACAGACACCTCTAGTGGTTACCAGAGGGAGGGGACTGGAGAAGTAGTAAAGGGTAAGAGGGCCAAATATATGGTGATGTAACATGATTTGACTTTGGGTGGTGAACACACAATGCAATACACAAATGATGTATCATAGAAATGTACACTGGAAACCTATATAACCTTATTAACCAATGTCACCCTAATACATGTGAGTTAAAGCTCCAGATATGTAAGTGAAGCCATCCTATGCCACCAACCACCAACTAAAGCAGCCAGCACCAAAAGAACTGCCCAGCCAATCACAAAATTGGGTTGCTTTAAGCTACACAAGAAGCTACTTAGTTTCTTACGCAGCAAATCCTAACAGATACAAGTGAAAAAAGGAAAATTATCTCAGTGGATCTCTTGATGTTCTTCATGTAACTTAGCTATTTTAAATATATCGTGTCTTTTACATCCCTGTTTTCTAGGAATCTTGAATGATTTTTTTTAAAGGCATTATCTACTATTTGAATAGTACCTTCATATTCTCTCTGCACTTGACCTTTGAACACTAAATGATGTACTTCTAGAACAGGGAGTGTATTTCAATATCCTTTGTATTAAATTCCCAGTACCTAGCCCAGGGTCTTGAATAAATGAGTGAATAGCAAATATGCATTAACTATGGCACTAATCATGTGCTTTTGCAATTTTTTCCTAGCAGTATTCAAAAACTCAGGTTTCTATAGAAGCAGAGAAATTAGATGGCTGGATAGACTGAATGATCCTAGTAAAAAAATAAAAATGGATTTAAGTATAAAATAAATAAATAAGCCCTAGCCAGTTTGGCTCAGTGGATAGATCATCAGCCTTTGGACCATAGGGTCTTCGGTTTGATTTCAGTCAAGGGCACGTAATTTGGTTGCAGGCTCCTCCCTGCCCAGGCCCACATTGGGGCATGTGTAGGAGGCAACCAATTGATGTATTTCTCTCACATCACTGTTTCTGTCTGTCTTTCCCTCTCTCTTCCATGGTCTCTAAAAATCAATGGGAAAATATCCTCGGGTGAGAATTTTAAAAATAATAATAAAAAAGAAAGAAAGAAAGATGGCACAATCCCACTTATATACATTTTTTTCTTTTCAAATAGATTTCCATCTACACAATGATAGAATATCAAACATCTGTTACCAAGGAAAAGGGATACGTTATAATTTATTTTGTTAACACTAATCTACACTAATAAAAGAGAAACATGCAAATTTGTGTCACTCCACTACACCCAAGCCATGCCCACCAGCCAATCAGAGCGACTATATGCAAAGTAACTGAACCAAGATGACGGCTGGCAGCCAGGGGGCTAGAGCAAGCAGGAGGCTTCGTTGCCCCAGCGACAGAGGAAGTAAAGCTTCCTGCCTGCCCTGGCCAGCTGTGGCCTCTGCTCAAGGCAACAAAATTTCAATTATAGAAGATACATAAATCCCAGATACCTGCTTCCAGCCAGCCTCGCTGGGAGCTTGGGTCAACTCTGGGGGGCCATGGCCAGCCTGCAAACAGCCATCAGCCCCTCACTCAAGATGGCCACACCCTCATGGGGTGAGGGTCCCTGCTGAGGGTGTTGGCCCATCTACAAAGAGCCAATAGGCCCTCACCCAGGCTGGCCAGGCACCCCAACGGAACCCCCACCCTGATCTAGGATACCCTTTACAGCAAACCAGCTGGCCTCCACCCATGCACCTGGCCTCTATCTTATATAATAAAAGGGAAATATGCAAATTGACCCTAACAGCAGAATGACTGGGAATGACTGGTCACTATGACACACACTGACCACCAGGAGGCAGGTGCTCAATGCAGGAGCTGCCCCTGGTGGTCAGTGCATCCCCACAGAGGGAGCTCTGCTCAGCCACAAGCCAGGCTGAGGGCTTCCAGTACAGTGGTGGTGGTGGGAACCTCTCTAGCCTCCTCACCAGGACTAAAGATATTCGACTGCAGATTAGGCCTACTCCCTGCTGGCAAGTGGACAGCCCCCGAGGGCTCCCGTGCTGCCAGAGGTCTGTCTGACTGCCAGCTTAGGCCTGATCCCCCGAATACTGGGACTAAGCCATTAGGTGGACATCCCTCTAGGAGTCTCATACTGGGAGAGAGCACAGGCTTGGCTGAGGGACCCCCTGACCCTGAGTGCAAAAATTTTTGTGCACTGAGCCTCTAGTATTCTTATATGATTGAATAACTCACAGAAAGTGTGTGCATCACAGGAGTCTGAGATTAATAATTTTAAGTGTTGACATGTCAAAGATGCCCAGATAGTTGGTCAAACATTATTCTGGGTGATTCCTTCAGGGTATTTTGTATGAGATTAACATTTAAATTGGTGGACATGAGTAAAGAATATTGTCCTCCATAGTGTGTCCTTAATCCAACCACCCATTGTAATAGAATTCTACAGCAGATACCTTCAGACTTCATCTGCAACATCAACTTTTCCTGATTCTACTGTGTACAATTTTGAAACAAACTCTAATCTCTTGCTGAGTTAGATCACAGGCAAAAGGGTTCTTTTTTATAGCACATGTGCAACTTTAAACTGCTAAAGTTTTTGACACACAATCAGGAAACCTACAATTTAAAAATACGTATACTTTGATATGGCAATACTTTGGATTTCAGCTATAAAATTGGCTCTAGTCCTTCAGCAAACTGGCTTTGCCCTCAAACTAAGATTACGCTGGGTCTCCAGTCTGCACATTTTGACCTTGCCGGCTTCCATAATCCAATGAGTCAATTTCCAATTCTTTATTATGTGGGCATTCTTAGATTCTGCCCACTATTCATGAAATAATGATAAAGATTCAAATTACATTTTTAGAAATGAAAACTAAAAAGTTCAACAAAAAAAATACACAAAACACATATAATAAAAATAGACCAGGCCCGGCCAGTGTATCTCAGTTTTTCGAGTGTTGGCCTGTGCACCAAAGAGTCATGGGTTTCATGGGTTGCAGGTCCAACCATTGTCCCATTTGTGGCACATGTGGGAAGCAATCAATCTCTCTCACTTCAATGTCTCTTTCTCTCTCTCTCTTTCTCTCTCTCTCTCTCTCTCTCTCTCTCTCGTCTCTCTCTCCCCCCCATCTTCTCCCTCCCCCCTTCCACTGACTCCAAAAATCAATGAAAAAAATGTCTTCCAATGAGGATTAGTAAAAAGAACAACTGCAACAATAGGCCATATTCTGGGACACAATATTATTCCAACTATACAAAGCATGAAACTCTAAGCACAATAGAATTAAAACAACAGAAACACATGAGAAAAATCACCAAAAGTATGGACACTAACACAAATGTAAACAAAACGTGGGTCCATGAAGAAATCAAAATAGATATTTAAAATATTTTTAAATAAGTGATAATTAAAGCACAAAATGTCAAAATATGGTGGACACAGCTGAAACATTATTTAGAGCAAAATTTATAGCACTAAAATGCTTATGTAAAAAAGGAAGACTATCTAAAAATTTTTTAACCTTTCTGCAAAATTAGCAAAAAAAAAGGAAAATCAACCAAATCTAAATAAACAGAAAAAAATAAAAATCATCATAGAAATCACTTTAAATGGACCAGGAAAACAGTAGATAAAAGTTGTTTCTTAGAGAAAATCAGAAAAGAAAGAAGCCATAAAATGCGAGTGGAATTGACCCTTGAACAACATGAGTACACTTACATGTGGTTTTGGTTTTTTGTTTGTTGTTTCTCAAAACAATGCCTGTATCGTTTTTAATCTCTGGCCAGGAGTCCTTGAATGCAGGAGGGTCAACTGTATGTGTTGATCTACTTTCTGAAAGGGACTTGAACATCCACAAGTTTTACTACCCAAGAGGGTCCTGAAACCAATCCCCTCTGAATACTGAGGTAAGAGTTGAATAACTGGCAGTTATGGTAAGAGTTGAATAAATTTTGGGAGAGTCTAATAGTATAGGTGGAATTTGACTGTAAGGGGTGAAGGGTTCAGACTCCCTAACCCTAATATTATTCAAGGGTAAAGGCTATAAGGAATGAAGAGGTAATGTAACCACACATTTTATACATATTAAGAAAGACATAAGGGATTATAATTAAAAGTGCATATCATAAGCTGACAACTTGGATAAAATTTATATTATGTGATAAATAAGATGTTTAAATATATAAACGTGTATGCATAGCACAGAACTTACTATTTTGGCCATTTTTAAGTAAAACTCAGTGGCACTTAGTACATTTATATTGTTGTGAAAACTATAAAAGTATGTTTTGTCTACAATTATAAGATATGGGTGTAAATTTTTATGCATTTGTGAATAATGCAGTCAGTGTATTTGGAGAAAGGAAAATCAGGAAGTATAAGTCAGATAAGTAAGCATTAGCCTTATACAGGGAGAGGCAAAAGTTTATAGTTGTTCATAGGGAAACTATGCTTGTTTAGTGTAACTCAGTGATTGAGCATCAACCTATGAACCAGGAGTTCACTATTCTATTCCCAGTCAAGGCACATGCCCAGGTTTCAGGACTGATCCCGAGTAGGGGGAGTGCAGGAAGCAGTCCATCCATGTATCTCTCTCATCAATGTTTCTATCTCTTTATCCCTCTCCTTTCTTCCTTCTCTGGAGAGAGGGGGGAGAGAGAGAGAGAGAGAGAGAGAGAGAGAGAGAGAGAGAGAGAGAGAGAGAGAGAGAGAGAGAGAGAGAAATAGGAGAGAGAGAGAGAAAGAGAGAAGGGAGGGAAGGAGGAAGGGAGGGAGGAAGAGAGGGAGGGATTGAAAGGGAGGGATGGAAAGAGAGGAGGGGTGGAAGAAAAGAAAAAATCAATTAGGAAATGAACTAAGTAATTTATATGACACAGTTGTCCTGCCATTTGACTCAGTGATCCCATGTCTAGGAATACATACTAAGAATCCCAAAGTACCAATCAGAAAGAATATATGCACCTCTATTTCACAGAAGCACTATTTACAATAGCTAAGATCTGGAATCAGCCCAAGTGCCCATTAGAAGATGAACAGATAAAAAAAAAAACAACAAAACTGTGGTGCATTTACACCATGGAATACTATGCAGCTGTAAAAAATGAAGGAACTTTTATCATTTGAGACAGCATGGAGGGATCTGGAGAGTAGTATGCTAAGTGAAATAAGCCAGTCAGAGGAAGACATTATCACATGATCTTACTAATATGTGGAATCTAAGGACTAAAATAAACTGATGGACGAAATATATGAAAGCATGCAACAACTGAGGAAACTCAGAGGGAAGTGGAGGGTGAGGGGTGAAGGGTGACAGTAGGAAGTGAGTAACAAAAGAACTTATATGTGTATATTCATAACCATTGACACAGACAATAGTACAGTGAAGAACTGGGGAGGGGACAGAGCAAGGTGCAGGAGAGATCTATTGGAGGATGGGGGGGACATCTGTAATACTTTCAACAAGATATATTTTTTAAAATAAAATAAAATAAATGACCTGTGTGAAATTCTCCTGCAACATCCTAATTTCTCCAAGGAGTCAGTCCCACTGAAGCCTGTTTTCCTTATGTATTGACCAAACTTCATTTCTCAAAAATTAATTAACTATTCTTGATTGTAGGTCACCAAGGACCATTTGTTGTTTTCACTTACTGGCATTTTCTGCAAATTAAAAGGAAAAATCACATTTGACATCACAAAAGCCTTTCTCTCTGTCCTGATTATTTATATTGTCTCTTCCACCAGTGGAGACAGTTCTCAGCCTTTAGAGTAATTTTTTTCCTAATGATGGAGATAGTAATCCATCTTTGGAGGCTTATAGTACCATCATATGCAAGTCTGTCCAGTTTGTCAGAAATGGAACTCTGTATTCCCAGAATCCCAGTGAATGTGAAGACATAAATATTTTTATGAAAATATACCTGCAGTCTTAATATTGCTATGTTTAAATAGCCAAGAGAAGTTTGATTTACAAACAGAAAAGTAAGTATGATAGTTTGTCTCTTTCATTGGAATTCCCTTTTCAGATCTAGATTATAATTTCCTCTGACAAGAATATGGATTTCTATGATAGTTTATAAACTCTTAATGTGTTTAAGATATGTTCATGAAATACACTTTTGAGAATGAATTTACCTTGTGTGAATAAATGTCAATGTCTGGGAGGTTTTATTCATAAAATACATAAACAAACCTGTGTCTTGCTTAAGGAGAGAAATATTCAGGTACCTTTGTATAGACTATTCAACCTCAAATTAAAAATAATGAAGTATCCTTATATAGAAATATACATGCATTCTTCTTCCCACCCAAGAAAGAATAACAAAGTGACTGAAGTCACAGCATTGCATTAAAGATTCCTGTGTCCATTTTGAACATTTGTTTGGAAGATAGAATAAACAGAAATCAGTTCCTTACATATTCTGTTCTGTCTGTTTATTAACTTCTATTATAAAATAAATTGCAATATCATGAAGAAAACACATAGAATCTCAGCATTGAATAATTCTCAAAACCTGCACCTTTCAATTTGATGTGAAATTCAGTGACTAAATTTCCTAAAAGGATTCTGACTTTTGAGTAAACCATGAGCTCAGTAAGTGATCTTTCTCTGTTTAAGAAGCTTTGTGAACTCAGTGATGACTATAATTCAGCCCCACCAACAACAGGAACAGAACACAATGAGTTAAACAATAAAGTGGACACTCTCATATGACAAGATAAACAAGGAAATACTCTCATAAACTAGATACACAATGGGAACATATTTTTATTACCTTATGTCAGAAAATGTCAATATTTGACACGCTGATTGTATATTAGGAACATTTGAGTCCCTTCTTAGTGTAGTATCACTGAAGACAATTCATTGACTGGAAAATGAGGGAGTGAAGAGAAGACAGTCATCATTTCTGTCAGCAACAAAGGTACCACACAGAGTCAGTAAAGGTAATGCACATATTCAGGGGGAAATAAGATGGAGTATGTAATGGGGAGTAGGGGCAAGCCACTGTGTTTGAGGTTGGTCATAAGAGTTAAGTTTTAGAACAGTTGAAATAAGTTATAGTCTATCAGAAAATTTCTCTGAATATCACGTGCAGATTGGAAGAAGGCGGAAGTCCATGATGAGAAACGGTACAGTGACAACATTCATTCTGCTGGGACTGACAGATGACCCTCAGCTCAAGGTTCTCATTTTTATCTTTCTATTTCTCACCTACACCCTTAGTGTAACTGGAAACCTGACCATCATTGCACTAACCTCTGTGGATTCTCACCTAAAAACACCGATGTACATTTTCTTAAAAAACTTCTCCTTTTTGGAGATCTCATTCACATCTGCCTGTATTCCCAGGTACATGTATAGTATTGCAGCAGGTGACAAGGTCATTACCTACAATGATTGTTTCACCCAAGTGTTTTTTACTGACCTCTGTGGAGTAACAGAATTTTTTCTTCTGGCTGCCATGTCCTATGACCGCTATGTGGCCATCTGCAAGCCCCTGCATTATGCGACCATCATGAGCAGCAAGGTCTGCCAGACTCTTATCATTAGCAGTTGGATGTCTGCTTTATGTATCATAATCACACCACTTAGCCTGGCTTTAAATCTGAAATTTTGTGACTCTAATATGCTTGATCATTTTACCTGTGATGGAGTTCCCTTAGTGAAAATCTCATGCTCAGACACATGGCTCTTTGAACAGAGTGTCCTAATCTGTGCTGTCCTGACCCTGAATATGACTCTTTCTTTTGTTGTTCTGTCATATGCTTCTATTATCAAGACAATTTTGAGATTCCCTTCCGTTCAGCAAAGAAAAAAGGCCTTTTCCACCTGTTCATCCCACATGATTGTGGTTTCCATCACATATGGTACATTCATTTTCATCTATATGAATCCTGCAGCAAAGGAGCAAGTGACCATTAATAAAGTAGTTTCACTGCTCATTTCTTCTGTTTCACCTGTGTTAAACCCGTTTATTTATACACTGAGAAACAATCAAGTTAAGAAAGCCTTCAAGGATTCAATCAAAAGAATAGTTTTGTTCTCTTCTAAGAAAAGGAAATAATGTTTTCAGACATCTCAGAAACAAGGATATGTTGTATTTTTTGAAGTTTATAATCTTGTTTGTTTTCTAATAATATATACATGAGTTGCATTAATTTTCTCAACATTTCTTCAACCAAACTTCCGTTGAGCCCTGCTCAAGCCATTTTTTATCTTCATTTTTTTTAAACTAATATCTGATAGTTTTTATGTCAATTTATTTAAAATTTTTTAAATAAATGAACTTCCAAATACTATTTTAATAGATATAAAAGTCGTTCCTTGGGAAAACAGAGGGTAAAATGCTTTGTTGCTCTACTCAAAAAGCATACAATAGTGATACCTAAACACATGTAAAAGAGTAATTTTGTGTATAATGTCTAAAGCAGATGAAAAGTCACAAGTTAACATACATGTGAAAGATTTATAGTGCATCTAATATTGAGACAATGGAGGAAAATATTAGTACCATGAACACAGAAATATCAGATAAAATTTAGTAAATATTCATTAGAATCTATAGCTAAAATCATTGCAAACTCATAAATTAGGAGATGTCAAAATTATAACTCTTAGTAGAGCAATAATGTCTAAAATGACTTGTGGGCACTCAGAAGATTATAAACAGGATGGGAATAGGAGGTTGCATTATGGATCACAAAGGTTTAGGTTTAAAGTCTCAGGATTAGTAGAGCATTTTAAATGACACAATATCTGCACATGCAATGACAGTTTGAGTTAGAAAACCCTGATAGTATAAGTATATAAATCCTTGGTTTATCTCTTCTAAACCACCCATCCCCACATCAAGGTATGTCAGTCTGTTCCATGCCTCCAGGCTGCAGGTGTTATTTTGCTGGTAAATCCATTTTGTTCATTAGATTCTATAAATAAATGAGATCATGTGGCATTTGTCTTTCTCAGATTGGCTTATTTCACTTTACACAATAGTCTCCAGGTCCATCCATGCTGTTCCAAAGG
>PVJC01054286.1:0-10546 GCA_004026665.1 Murina feae | reverse complement strand
TCACCCAGGCTGGTCAGGCACGCCAGCAGGTGGGCATCCCCCGAGGGCTCCCAGACTGCGAGAGGGCACAGGCCGGGCTGAGGGGCCTCCCGAGTGCACAGAGCGGCTGCAGGGCGGGACAGCGCAGGACCCAGGACCCGTGATGGGAAAGAGGCGGCAGGGTTGGAGGGCACCAGGAAGCGGGTAAGAGGCGGCAGGGGGGCGTCTCGGCCTGCTTGGTGGCTGCCCAGGCCCTTTGAGGGGCATTGTGGAGCAGGAAAGCAAGGCTGCAGGGGCCGGGGTCCTGCTTGGCAGCTCCCCAGACCCCTTGGCGGCACTGGGAAGTGGGAAAGGAAGGCAGCAGGGGACCGGTGAGTGGGAAAGAGTTGGCGGCCTGCTTGGCGGCTTCCCAGGTCCCTTCCGGGGATCAGGGAGCAGGAAAAGACTGGCCTGACCACGAGGGGGGTTTCCCCTGCTTTCTGGTGGCTGGAGGAAGATGGGCAGTAGGCAAGCTTGGGAGGCAGGCCGCACCCAACCCTGGCCACACTCAAAAAAGAGAACAACATGCAGGGGAGGGCAAGAGTCTGAGAGATCAACATAGAGGGGGTGCCTGCTCCAAGCCTCCACGGTGTGCCTGGGGGCAGGCCCCCAGCAGGTAGACACACACAGGAGGACTGTTCCGAGCCTCTGATGTGGCTGGGAGCAGGTCCCCAGTGGTGACACACACACACACACACACACACACACACACACAAAAGGCGCCTGGCAGACTGGGGCCATCATAGGACATCCACTGAGGGGTTCCAGACTGTCAGAGGGCACAGGCCAGGCTGAGGGACTCCCTCCACCCCGAGTGCACAAATTTTTGTGCACCGGGCCCCTAGTATTTTTATATTCTTGAAATTATACAGGAAGTGGCCAGCACCCAACAACCTATATTCATAAAAGCAGGATCTTCATAAAGGAGTAAACCAGATAGAGAACTAAGAAAAACAAAACAAAACAAAAAACTCTGGTTGGCTATCAAAAAAGTATGTTAACATCTGAAAAAGAGTTGATAATATAAGTTCCAATCCTAATAGAACCAAAATTGCCCAAGGATGCCCCAAAGCGTGTTAAAATAATTCTAAAGGATGTGAATAAAGACAAAGCCTAGGATATTTATCACCCTAACAGATTGATAAGAACAAAGGTGATACTCATGAATATAATATTATACATTCACTATAACTTTAATTCAGGAAAAAAAAAGACAAAATAAAACACAGACATTAGGACTGACATGTGAGGAGAAGGCCAGGCTCAGAAGTGAAGTGAGAATCAGTTCAGCAGCCCTAAAAGACTAGCCCATTGCTGTGGAATGAAATGTCTTGCTGCCTTGTCCTTAAATATGAGGCTATATCTACTTTAGTATCTCTACTTCAGGCCCATTATTGCATAAGTGCAATAGGACTAAGCCTACAAATCTGAATAACACAGAACTATCAGGAACAGAACATGGGAAAAGATGAATCCAAGGGTACTTAAAAGCACATGGCATGCACATTGAAAATATTAGTTGTTTAGGGCTAGGATTAACAGGGCTCAAGTAGATGGCCTTTTATTTATCCTGTGATAATTATTGTACTTATTTTGCTATGAGTTTCCTATTTAGCTCAGACATCTGGTGGGGGGGAAAAAACTTAGTATTGTTATGTGTTCAGAAATATATTTTTCTCATACCATTGTGGGTTTTTTTTCCCCCAATAACAAGAAAGATGGGTGATATTTAGAGGTCCCATGAGTTACACCTTTAAGAAGCACACCCTTGAGAAATTCTGTCAGCAGTTACATAATTAAGACTAGATGCCTGGTGCATGAAATTCGTGCAATGGGGGGGGTCCCCCTCACCCCAGCATCCAACCTGAGGCGTTCCCCTCCCTCCATGTGGCTGGGGCAGGGACCTTGGGCCCATGTTGCCAGGGCGACACCACCACCATCCCACCCCAGCCACTATGGGCGCCACCATCTTTGTCACAGAGTGACAGTTAATTTACATATTACTCTTCTATTAAATAGGATTATTGGAAATGTCAGAACTAAAGGTCTGAGAACAGTGGCTCTATCACTTGTTGGCTTTGTGGTTCAGGCTTTCCTGTGTAACCACACTGAGCCCCAGTTTCCTCATCAGTAATATTGTGATCGTAGCAAGCAAGCTGAAGCGTTGTGACTAGCAAAGGACATAATCTAAATCTAAGTAATGTTTGTTTGTGAGAGAGATGAGGAAAAACTGAAGAAAATCACAACTTTAAAATCCAAGTCAGCTTCTGGACTCTAGAGGAATAAAATAATCTGCGTGTTGAAATTTGAGGACTTCATTGCCCCAACTAGTCCAAACGGGCTGTAAATTTCGAGCAGACAATTCCAAACAGTCCTCATCTGGCTTGATATAGTCTTTTAAAACCTCAGCAAGAGATGGCTTATGGGAGTGAAGGGTACAGGGCACACTGACAATTAATTTGTGATCTGGAATGGGGAGCATATTCCTTCATGGTAAGTAGTTTTTTCTTGAACTCTCCCCGGTATAAGACTTTCATAAGGCTTTTTGTGTGGAGAATCTAACGGGAACACAAACTCTCCTGAATTGGTGATTTTTAACCAGTGCCATTCAGCAACTATCTCCACAGATCACAAAGGATAAAGTTCTTCCTTTATAAAACACTAGGGGCTCAATGCACAAAAATTTGTGCACTGGTGGGGGGGGGCGGTCTCTCAGCCAGGCCTGTGCTCTCTCACAGTCTGGGACCCCTCTGGGGATGTCCACCTGCTGGTGTGCCTGGCCAGCCTGGGTGAGGGGCCGATGTCTGTTTGCAGGCTGGCCAAGTCCCCAGTGGGGACCCTCACCCCAGGGGGTGTGGCAAGCCTGGGTGAGGGGCCAAGGGCAGTTATCAGGCTGGCCACAGCCCCTTCAGGGTTCAGGGCCCAACTGGGGTGCCTGGCCAGCTTGAGAGAGGGGCTGAGGGCCATTTACAGGCTGCCCACAGCTCCCACTGACCCTCGGGGCCATTTGCCTGGGAAGCGATTGGGTAGCCGTGGCCACCCGATGGCCTCCCAGGATGGAGCTTCGGGCGGCCGGCTGGTCCCGCCCCCGGGCTTCCGCCTGGGAAGCGATCGGGTGGCCTGGGTACACACGGGGACCCTGTGTGCCTCTTCTCCCGCCTACCGCCTCCGCCATCTTGGCTAGGCTAATTTGCATATGTTGCTCTGATTGACTGGTGGGCATGGCTTACCCATCCCGAAGAGAAGGTTAATTTTAATATTACACTTTTATTAGTTTAGATAAGTGCTTGTGTTTATTAGTCACCCAAGTAATAACAAGACAGTTTGGAGCAGCCAGTTTAGGGATTGGTATTTGTTTTATCTGCAGTGGTGACAAATAACTATACCTGTTACTTCTTTTATTTGACCTGTTCTGCCATGGTGGACCTATCACAATCACATCACATGTTTTCCTATGATTCGGAAGCGGGTGCATACAAGAAATGTCAGACAAAAGACATTACTGTTGGTGTTTTAGTTCACTTTTCAAAGATCCAGTCACTCATTGTGATTGATCACAGCCTTTCCATTTAATTCTAGATAAGTCACTGAGTCTGTGATCTCTCTGGATTCTGTGACGGGCAGTGCAGTACTGTTTGTTTGTTTCTTTGTTTGTTCATTTGTTTGTTTTCATGTTTAAGCAGGGCTAAGTTAACTGAGTTGAACTCAAACTCTAAACTCTTTCTCTCTGTGTAGGCAGGACCTAAAATCTCCGCTCAGTTCTGGGGTTTTCTGGAGTCTTCTCCACAGGTATCTGCTGCACAGATACCAGACTACTGGAAAGAGTTAGGTTTCATTTTGCAAGAGCTATGGTCACAGTGAGTACTATTCTCTCATTTCTTAAGTAGTAAGTCATATTTTTTTCATTAGCTTTAGCTTGCCCTCCAGGCAGCAGCTGGGGGCTGGCCTAGATGAAAAGTCATGAAACAGGAAACCTTTCCCTAGGTTCTCAGACAAAAATTCGTAAGTAAAACAACAAAAACCCAAATGTCACCTCCCTTCTAGAATTGGCCTGAATTTGCCTACTCTCCAATGCCTAGATTTTTAAAAATATGTAATTTGTTTATTGCTTTTAATTGTTTTTGTCAAGATGGTTGACCTAATAAGAAATATTCCAGATTTAATTCCAATACAAAATTTGTAAAACTTTTATTGAAATGATTACCATTTTAAAAACCCATAACTAATATGCATAAATAATCACTCTAATAAAGTATGTAGAGGTAATAATATTCACTTTTCTCTGCCATTTCATCAAAATAGGGCAATAATAAAAATAAATGAGCTGACATGCTCCCTGACAGCAAATGCATGACAGCTCGCAACTAGCAAGGGTAGAATTCTCTGCTGATTATCATTTCCTATTCTGTCTTCGGAATTCCTCAGCTGGGAATGAGGTCTGTGATGACAAGCTAATAACCAGAACGGTGAGCCAAGGTGTTTTTCCCGGGTCGTGACTCGCCACGCCAAAGAATGAGCTCCGTGGGCTTTAAGCAAAGTGTGGAAAACTTATTACAAGCAGATTCTGACTCCCCAACGGGGAGGGTGCCCAAAGAATGGGTTTCCCATTAAAGCCTTATAGTCAGGGGTATATATTTGCTATAAGCCTGCTCTATGTCTACCTGTGTCATCACCTGATTGATTCCCTCAGTTTTTGCCAAACATTGGACCTAAACTTTCCCTGTGCTCTTCCTCTGTTCCCATGCTGAGCTTTCTCTCTTCCTAAGTGTTTGTACATCTTGTTTACTGCAGGCCCTCCCTTGGTTTCCCATGCCTCCCATGTTGAGTTCAGAAACATTTTATTATTTCTGCTTGGCTGGTTCCTGTAGTTAAACTGCTCACATTGCCATGTCTGCACCTGCCTGTTTCACCTGCCTTTGTTCTCCACTGGACCCTGTCCTATCTGCCTGCCTGTCAAGTTAACCCTGTCAAAGACACTAACTGATCACAACCATGTTACTGCACTTCTATTACTACCATTAGAGGCCCAGTGCATGAATTCGTGCATGGGTAGGGTCCTGTTAGGTGGCCTGCAGGGATTGAGCCACAACCTGTAGTCCAACACCGCCTGCAGCTCCTACCTACCACTCCTGCTCATCCTGGCCCCACTGTGTCTGCTGTGGGCTCATGACCAATCAGTCCCAATCAGAAGAGGCTCACACTGCTACAGCAGCACTTGCTAGCCATGAGCCCTGGGTCTGGCGCCCTCCCAAGGGGAGTGGCCTGCAGGATCAGGCTGAAACTGGCTCTCCAACATCCCCTGAGGGGTCCTAGATTGTGAGAGGGCTCAGGCCAGACGGAGTGACCCCACCAGTGCATGACTGGGCTAGGGTGGGACCACAGGAGGGATCCAGGGCATGGCCAGCCCATCTTGCTCAGTCCCAGTCAGCCAGACCCCAGCAGCAAGCTGTCCTACTAGTTCTGAGCATCTACCTCCTTGGTGGTCAGTGCACATCATAGTGACTGGTTGACCAGCTGACTGTCTGTCCCCCAGTGGTCAGTGCCCATCATAGCAAGCAGTTGAGCAATCTTAGCATATTACATTTGATTGATTCAGTTGTTCTGCCATTTGGTCTATTTGCATAGTACCCTTTTATTATATAGGATGTTGGTAATATTTCTCTGAGAGTTCTTACTTGTTCTGCTTCAGAGGGGCCCCAAAATATAGGTGTGTGTTTTTGTTGTTGCTGTTTTTTTTGTTTATTTATTTGTTTTTTATCAGATTAACCCAAATATCTGCAGAGCACTATCTCAATAGGAAGTATCAAACAAACAGTGTTAATGAATGTGATATTTTTGACCTCTTAATTTTAGAGCATTAGTTTTAAATGAATTTAATTCAAAAGGAAAAAAAATAAATACAATGTTTACTGAGAGTTATAATTTAACACTTCCAATGTGCAGTCATAGCTAGGGTCTTTTTATACCATCAGATGTTCAAATCTCATTAGATATGTCAAGTACATATCTGATTTGGCTGGTCATTTCTTCCTCACTATGAGCTTTTGTACAGATATGGATCAAGAAATTTGAGGAGTCAGTTGATTAGATACCTCACTGAGGTAATAAAAGTTACAAAAAGTTTCATTGAGACTTTTGTGCACTTATTCAGTAAGATATTAGGGCTAATCAGGGGTAAATTTTCTGGACACAGAAAATATCCAAAATGTATGTGAACTTGGTGATAAAGTTAGAAAGTAGTAAATGATAATTGGAGAAAAATCCAACAGGAGTCTTCCTTATTAATTGCATCAGCTGCATAGAAATTGAAGGCAGTGAGAATGACAGCAAAGTCTGTGGTGGAAAGTGAAGCTGGGCCATATGAAAAAGTCTTCAGTGAATGAAGGGGATTGCAAAGAAGGAAGTAGGAGTCTACGTTGTGGATGTGAGAAGATTTTGACTGTGTGTCATACATACTCAAAGTGTCTTTATTTATCTATCTTTTCTCATGCCATCTCCTTTATTTACAATGTCCTCTCTATGACTTATTTTTCAAATTTCATCTTTTAGTATTCGCAATATCCAAGTATCTGCCCTTTTATGTTTCTAAAATACCTTGTGCATTTCTTTAGTATGGTCTGTTTCAAAAGGTTTTATGCAGTTTTATTAACTTTTAAATATAAATGCTACAAACAAACATTATTTAGGTTTGTCATTTCAATTTTTCATATGCTCATAAACGTTTTAATTTTATTTTTTATTCAGTATGTTCTATTTTTTTGTTGCTGTTAATTCCCACCTGAAGATATTTTTTCCATTGGCTTTTTAAAGAAAGTAGATGTGAGGAAGGTAGGGGAAGACAGAGAGAGAAACATAGATGTGAGAGACACATCAGTTGGTTGCCTATGGAACACACCATGACCAGGCCAAAGATCAAACCTACAACCCAGGTACATGCCTTGACCAGAATCAAACCCAGGACCCTTCAGTCCATAGGCAGACCCTCTATCCACTGAGCCAAACTGGCTTGGTCACTGTCACCATTTTTTATGAATATACTAGAGGCCCAGTGCACGCAACCCATGCACTGGTAGAGATCCTAGCAGCTGCCGGCTACTGGCTGAGTACTCCCTCTATTCCCCCAGCTTCCTGCCACTGCTGGCTGGGGCCTCCCTCCCTTCATCTGTTTGGCCCTACCCTCTGATCAAACTCCCAGATGAACTCCTGGTCAAGGAGACAATTTGCATACTATGCTTTTATTATATAGGATTTTAGAGAATATTAGATTAGAAGTGATATGAGTGACATTTATAGTCTCATTTTATTATTTAGAACACCTAGTATAAAGAAGAATTTTTTTTATAATTTCACACAGCTGTTAGGAGCAGATTTGGCTGACTCAGGAACAACAGACGCTTGATTCCTAGTTTAACACACAGGATTTATACAGTCCCAGTTTTCTGAATATGTATAGGTCATTTGTGAAGTCATAAGTCAAAAATAGATGAGAGTGAAATGGGACATATTCTTGATTATAGCACAAATTTTGAAACATTTTTTTCAGAACTATAAAAACTGTTCATAGCAAAAAGTGTGATAACATATTATACTTTCCATGCATTTTAGGCAAGTATTATTGATAATAATACATTAGATCAAAGTACTTATATTTAAATGGCTGGGATAAATAAACATTGTCTTCATCCTACATTTAATGTTTTTCTATACATTTGAGTATTGTCCCCATATAGAAGATGATAGGATCAGATATTAATTTCCTAAAACTTCTTGCACCTAGGATATAAGTTTGTGGTTTTGAATTAAAATGAAAATTCACAACAAAAACATTTATGTCAGAAATCTAACTGTATGGTGTTGCATGCATGGGCAGAGTGTCCAGAGGTAGCAATGGTGCATCTGTAGCATGTGGTGCTTAGCAGTGAAGATGCCATCATCCTTATCAGATGGTCTGTGATGTAGGGGCATAAAACTTTCCTCTTTTCCACTCCAAGTTCTTTGGCTGGCCTAATAATTAAATTGATATAAGCTGGATTAACTGGAGAAAAACAAATTTTGTATGTGAGGAAACCCCATAAAAATGTGAGACTCTCAGTAGTCAAGTAATTGAGACATATACCATTCTGAACTAAGAAGAAGGAGGTAGTGCTCTGGGGCTTCAAAGGGAAGGAAGACAATTCACAGAAAGGTGAGAAGAGCCATTCAGATAAGTCTTTCCCCTACCTAAATGATTCCAGGCATTTACTGGGGAGGTAAAAAGCTCTTCCTAAGTATATTGGGCCTGATTGTCTTTAGCTCAAAGCAGTCTACATCATAGTGACATATTATGAGGTGGTATATTTTGCTCCTCCTCCAAGTCATAATTATGGCCATAAATTCTACAGCTCCCCTTCACTTCCATGAGTCATTCTATAGCATTTACATATGTCAGCCATATTCAACTTGGAAGGCATAAGCATAAAAACCATGATGAGTTCAGAGGTATTTCAGTTCAAACAACCCATGTATGCAAAGCTCTCTGTAATTTATAATAGGCTATTAGATTTTGAACATTTTTTAGATTAAAATGTAAACTTTTTAAAGTCTTAATAACTATAACATATATATATATATATATATATATATATATATATATATGGTATGTTATTCTTCCTATCCACTCACCAAATTTTTATACTCTTTCCTAATTTATCTCTTCTCTTTTGGTTGCCCTGGCCAAGGCCCAGGCCTGGGAGGAGCCTGCAACCAAGGTTCATGCCCTTGACCGAAATCAAACCTGGGACCCCTTGGTCCACACACCAACACTCTATCCACTGCACCAAACCAGCTAGGGTGCCTGTACATTCTTGCATTTACCTTTCCTACCTGGCTTTTTCGAGCATTTGAATTTAAGTGAGTAGGGTATGAAAAGCAATCTTTCCTTCTATCCTTCTAAGTAGGGTCCTTGCAATAAAAACAAATTAACAAGAGAAAAACAAACAAAAGTTGATTAATGTGTATATCTCATATATTCAAGGGAGCCCTCACAAGACAAATGAAGAAACCGAAAGCAGTTGTTGCTGAACAGCTTTTATGCTAATTTGTACAAAGCATACTAAATTGTGAAACTGACAAAACAAAGGGGTGTTGGCTAAGGCCCTTAATGGTGGAAGAAGAAACCTAGAAGATAAAGTTAGTTTGACAGTGTTTGCTTACAGATTCCTCTGGGCTCATAAAAGTCTAAAGTCCTGCATGGTGACTTTATATCAAAACTTTAGGCTGAAAGGAGAGAGGACAGAGAGAGCTCTTCTTGAATTTTCTGATTCTTAATTGTTTTCAGCTCTGAATATTTTATGACAAGGAGATATATTTGGGGTGACAGATATTCTGGTTCCTTTCCGGAGCACTGATACCAATGAATTCGTTCATTAGTGTACGGACATTTCTCCACTGGCTGCCATAGGTACACGCATTGCTTGGTTGGCAAAGTGAAGAATAGAAAGAGAACTTAGATGTGACCCGTCTTTAAGAAGCTTAGATGTATAGAAGTGCTGTTGCCGGTATGGAAAGGGCTCTTCCATGGAGTCTCAAGACAAGCGTTTCAGGCAATTGTGACAAGGTTTATTGGAGCAAAACCAAAGGACTGTGCCCAGGTGCCTGAGGTCTCATCCACCACCAGATGGCACAGCTCCATCCCTCGGTGGAATGAGTCCAGTCTCTGGGGCCACAAGCCTGCGCTTGTCCTCCCCTAGCCCGGGAGCGCCAGGGCCCAGAGAGACCCTCTCTGTGTTTCATTTTCCCATCTGCGTGTTGGCTGCCAACGCGGTGCTTGTGACCGGTGCTGGGCATGGGCCTGAGCTGCGATGGAGGGAGAGAAAGGAATGAACCAGAGAGCGCACCAACCTGGGCCTTTGCTTGGGTTTGAGAAAGGGCAGGCTTTCTTTCAAACTAACCAATCTCTTTGCTGGCCCTACCCTTGAGCAATGGCTTTCCTGGATCTTCCCAGCCTTCGTACCCTTATCCAATATGATCCTTTTCCCAGATGTTTCCAGGCTAGATTCCTCCACTTTATAGTTGCCACTTGGGTTCCTATTGCACGTGCCCCAGGCAGAAGAATTTCCCTCTTAGTGGCTCTCCCTCCCCTCTGTAGTTTATGGGGAGGGGCCTGTTGTCCCCCAGGAAGATTCAAAGCCAGTCTTCCTTGCCTGCCTGGGGATTAAGATCCCTTTGGGGGAAGATTCAACTATCTCCTATGATTTCTGAAGCTATAACTTCCAGACTTATTCAGGCTTAGGCTTAGCCTGTTTTGCTTCCTTCTCTTTTGTTAATATAGAAGTAGCTAACTGCCTACTGTTGTTTAATTAAGCCGTCGGAGAATTAAAGAATGAGCCAAATGAAAAGTCAATCAGGCTTTATTGGGAGCAAACGGACGGGTCCACAGGTCCCGGGAAGGGAGAGGGGCCGGTGGAGCCGCGCCTGAACCGAACTGGGCTGGGTTTTTAAGGTCTGGGGCAGGTAAGGGAGGGGAGGGGTTGGGTAGGAGGGAGTGGTC
>PVJC01054285.1:0-10550 GCA_004026665.1 Murina feae | reverse complement strand
TGCTTTCCTTGGGCTGCTGCTCATCCGGAATAATGGCGCTGTCGGTGTGGAAGGGGCTGGTGGGCATTGGCCTCTTTGCCCTAGCACACGCGGCCTTTTCTGCTGCTCAGCGTAAGTGCCTGCGGGACACAGACCGTTCCGGTGCGGGACTTCGGAGGGCGGTGTGCGGGCGCACCACAGAGGGAGTGTCAGACCGAATGTCCCAGGAAGGGTCATTAGAGACCTAGACCTTAGAGTTTGGGGTGACTACAAGAAACGGTGCGGGGCTCCCCAGTGGAAGATTGAAGCAACGTTAGAAGTGGGTGTCTGGGAGAGGGCTCAGAGCTTGACAGGTGCACTGCATGGCAAGCAAAGAGGGAGTCTGAGAATCCAGAACAAGTGATGTCAGATCCAGCGCTGGGCTGATCATGCAAAGTGTCAGATGGAGGACCTGGGATGCTCATGGTCCTATGACAGCTAGGTGGACAGCATCTTGGGCAGTTCAGGCAGTCACTGAGAAGCTAAGTGATCATTTGCCTCAGGTAGGGACTAATACAGGTGAAAGAGCACTGGACCGCGAGTCAGGAGGGCAGGCTCTTTAAAAACCTGCTTTGCCGCTAAATGTGTGACCTTGGGTGAGACATGTCACAGAGAGTGAAATAGAAAGTTTAAATGATAAAGGAGTTGAAGTACTTTATCATACAGATAAAATGGTATCATCAAGAAGAAACTTGGAATCCAGCAGAGAATGCTGTGCAATCTTGAGACGGTTGAGCTGTTTTGACATCTTCCCTTCTAGACCAACGGTCTGCAAACTCTGGCTTGTAGGCCAAATGCAGCCTCCCTCCTGATTTCGTAGTGAGCTAATAATGTTTTTACATTTTTAATTTGTTGGGGTGGAAAAGCAAAAGAATTATCATTTTATGACCCATGACAATTATATAAAATCGAAGTTCCAATGTCCATTAATGAAGTTTTATTGGCACATTGCCACACCCATTCATCTAGGTATTGTCTGGCTGCTTTCTAAGGGCAGAGTTGAGTTTGTGATAAAAACAGAATGGCTTGCAAATCTTAAAATATTTATTTTCTGACCCTTTACAGGTAAAGTTGTCTGACTCCAATCCTAGCTTATAGAGCTCATGAGTGCAGGGAAAATGTTTATTTTGTGTTCTTAGCTGTAATTTCAGTGGTTAGCACATGTGTACTCAATAATCTGTTGGAGTAAATGAATTCAAACTTGACTTCATTTTTTTATTTGCTGAATTGCTTTCTTTATTTAGGAATAAAGTAGAAAAATGAAATGAGAATTCCTTCAAAGCTCCATTTTTCTGGTCAAGTTAAAACCTTTTATTCTGTTTATTATATATAAACTAGGGGCCTGGTGCACAAAAATTTGTGCACTTGGGGAGGTCCCTCAGCCCGGCCTGTGCCCTCTTGCAGTCTGGGACCCCTCAGGGGATGTCCACCTACTGGCGTGCCTAGCCAGCCTGGGTGAGGGGCTGATGGCTGTTTGCAGGCTGGCCAAGCCCCCCAGTGGGTACCCTCACCCATGGGGGTGTGGCCAGCCCGGGTGAGGGTCTGAGGGCTGTTTTCAGGCTGCCCACAGCCCCTTCAGGGTTCAGGTCCCTACTGGGGTGCCTGGGCAGCCTGGGTGAGGGGCTGATGGCTGCTTTCAGGCTGGCCACAACTCCCATTGACCCAAGGTCCCAGTGAGGCTGGCTGGAAGCAGGTTTCTGGGGTTATTTATCTTCTATAATTGAAATGTTGTTGCCTTGAGTGGGGGCCAAAGCCAGCCTAGGCAGGCAATGAAGCATTCTTTTGCTTCAGCTCTGTGGCTTCTATAATTGAAACTTTGTTGATTTGAGCCAGCTGAGGCAGGCAGTTTCCTCCAAACACAAGCCTCCTGTTTGCTCTAGCTCAGTAGCTGCCGGCCGCCATCTTGGCTAGGTTAATTTGTATACAGTCACTCTGATTGGCTGAGGGCATGGCTTGGCTGGTGGGCGTGGGTTAGGTGTCTCAGAGTAATGTTTAATTTGCATATTACTCTTTTATTAGATTACTAGGGGCCCGGTTCACAAAAATTTGTGCACTTGGGGGGGAGGGTCCCTCAGCCTGGCCTATGCCCTCTTGCAGTCTGGGACCCCTTGGGGGATGTCCACCTTTTGGTGTGCCTGGCAAGCCTGGGTGAGGGGCTAAGAGCTGTTTGCAGGCTGGCCACAGCTCCCACTGACCCAAGGTCCCAGCGAGGCTGGCTGGAAGCAGGTTTCTGGGGTTTATTTATCTTCTATAATTGAAACTTTGTTGCCTTGAGTGGAGGCCACAACCGGCCTAGGCAGGCAGTTTCCTCTATCGCTGGCCTCCTGTTTGCTCTAGCTCTGTGGCTGCCGGCCGCCATCTTGGCTGGGTTAATTTGCATATTGTTGCTCTGGGTGGTTGGCAGGCGTGGCTTGGCTGGTGGGTATGGTTTAGGTGTAACAGAGTGAAGGTTAATTTGCATATTACTCTTTTATTAGATTAGATATTATCCAATTATTTTAACTACCTATTGATTACATACATGTATTGTGACATTGTCTGAAGGAAATGCAAATTATTTGTTAAATAAATTTTTATTTAGAAGTTTTAGATTTATGGAAAAGTTCCAAAGATACTATAGAGAATGACTTCATACACCTCACTTAGTTTCCACTATTGGTAACAGCTTATATTACCCAGTATATTGTCACAACTGAAAAACTGACATTGGTATATTACTATTAACTGAAGTCTAGCTTTTATTTGCATTTCACCAGTTTTGACTTTAATGTCCTCTTTCTGTTCTAGGAATCAATCCAGGGTATCATGTTACATTCATTTGTCATGTTTCCCAAGTCTCCTCTGTTCTGTGCCCCAAGCTTTAATAACAATAATAATAATAACATTATTAAGAGCTTATCAAGTGCCAGGAACTGAATTAAGCATTTTACTTGTATTATATAATTCAGTCCTACTGAAAGCCCTGTGGGATAGCTATTATTGTTGCTATCATCTTTGAAAGATTAAGAAATTGAGACAGACACCCAGGAAACTTGCATAAAAGTACAGAGATAAGAAAGTACAATTTGCGCCAAGGATTTAAAGACAAGGAGTTTGACTAGAGCATATGTGCTACACTACTTTATGAAATTCAGTCTCTGGGAATTGGTTGAAATTGCATCATACTTAGGTGCTAGAGCAGGAGTGGGGGACTTTTTTTTCTGCCAAGGGCCATTTGGATATTTATAACATCATTCGAGGGCCATATGAAATTATCAACTTAATTAACCTGCTATATTTGGTTAAACATTTAATTAACTCACCCTCAATGCCTTGGCAGGGACAGACCAAATTATTTTGAAGGCCTTTTATGGGCCACGGGCCAAATGTTCCTCACTCATGTTAGAGGTACAGTAAGTGATGCCCTGAGGTAGTTAAATGGCAAATGGACAAACAAATGGATCAAGAAATTATCACAATGAGGTATCTCACACCTGTAAGAATGGCTATCATCAACAAATCAACAAATGACAAGTGCTGGAGAGGATGCGAAGAAATAGGAACCCTCGTGCACTGCTGGTGGGAATGCAGACTGGTGCAGCCACTATGGAAAATAGTATGGAGTTTCCACAAAAAATTAAAAATGGAACTCCCATTTGACCCACTTCTGGGAATATATCCCAAGAAACCAGAAACACCAATCAGAAACATTATATGCACCCCTATGTTCATAGCAGCACAATTTACCATAGCTAAGATTTGGAAACAGCCTAAGTGCCCATCAGCAGATGAATGGATTAGAAAACAGTGGTACATCTACACAATGGAATACTATGCTGCAGTAAAAAAGAAGGAATACTTACCATTTGAAGCAGCATGGATGGACCTGGAGAGCATTATGCTAAGTGAAATAAGCCAGTCAATGAAAGAAAAATACCACATGATCTCACTTATTTATGGATAATAAAGACCATTATAATTTTTTCTTTTTTATATATTTTTATTACATAAAGTATTACAAAGATTAGTACATATAACTTTTTTTCCCCTTCCCTTCCCCCCACCTCCCCTTCCCCCCAGTGTTTTGTGTCCATTGGTTATGCTTAAATGCATACATAAAAGTCCTTTGGTTGATATATTACCCCCCCAACTCTCCCTGTCCTTGTTGCTGTAATTTGACAGTCTGTTTGATGCTGCTCTGCCTCTGTATCTATTTTTGTTCACCAGTTTATAATGGTTATTATTATCCATAGATGAGTGAGGGCATGTGGTATTTTTCTTTCATTGACTGGCTTATTTCACTTAGCATTATGCTCTCCAGTTCCATGCATGCTGCTGCAAATGATAAGAATTTCTTCATTTTTATAGCAGCATAGTATTCCGTTGTGTAGATGTACCACAGTTTTTTTAATCCATTCATCTGCTGATGGACACTTAGGCTGATTCCAAATCTTAGCTATGGTAAATTGTGCTGCTATGAACATAGGGATGCATATGTCCTTTCTGATTGGTGTTTCTGGTTTCTTGGGATATATTCCTAGAAGGGGGATCACTGGGTCAAATGGCAGTTGCATTTTTAGTTCTTTGAGGAAACTCCATACTGTCCTCCATAGTGGCTGCACCAGTCTGCATTCCCACCAGCAGTGCACAAGGGTTCCTTTTTCCCCACATCCTTGTCAGTACTTGTCATTTGTTGATTGGTTGATGATAGCCATTCTGACAGGTGTGAGATGGTATCTCATTGTTGTTTTGATTTGCATCTCTCCGATGATAAGTGACTTTGAACATGTTTTCATATGTCTCTCAGCCTTATTTATGTCGTCTTTCGAAAAGTGTCTATTTAGGTCCATTGCCCATTTTTTGATTGGATTATTTATCTTCCTTTTCTTAAGTTGTATGAGTTCCCTGTAAATGTTGGAGATTAAACCTTTCTCAGAGATATCATTGGCAAATATATTATCACATGCAGTGGGTTTTCTTGTTTTGTTGATGCTGTGCAGAAGCTTTTAATTTTGATATAGTCCCATTTGTTTATTTTCCCTTTAGCTCCCATTGCCCTAGGAGCTGTGTCAGTGAAGAAATTCTTTTGGCATATGTCTGAGATTTTGCTACCTGTGTCATCCTCTAGTATTTTAATGGTTTCCTTTCTTACGTTTAAGTCCTTTATCTATTATGAGTTTATTTTGTGTGTGATGTAAGTTGGTGGTCTAGTTTAATTTTTTTGCATGTGTCTAATCAAACTTCTCAGCACCATTTATTGAAGAGACTGTTTTGGCTCCATTGTATGGTCTTTCCTCCTTTGTCAAATATTAATTGAGCGTAGTGGATTGTTTATTTCTGGGTTCTCTATTCTATTCCATTGGTCTATATGTCTGTTCTTGTGCCAGTACCAGGCAGTTTTGAGAACACTGGCTTTGTAGTACAGCTTGATATCTGGAATTGAGATCCCTCCTATTTTGTTCTTCTTTCACAGGATCGCTTCAGCTATTCGAGGCTTTTTTTTTATTCCAGATGAATTTTTGCAGAGTTCTTTCTAGATCTGTGAAATATGCTGTTGGTATTTTAATGGGGAGTGCATTGAATCTATAGATTGCTTTGGGTAGTATGGACATTTTGATGATGCTGATTCTACCAACCCATGAACACGGAATGTTCTTCCATCTGTTTATGTCTTCTTCTATCTCTTTTTCAGTGTTCTGTAGTTTTCTGAGTACAGGTCTTTTACGTCCTTGGTTAAGTTTATTCCTAGGTATCTTAATTTTTTTGGTGCAATGGTAAATGGGATTGCTTTTTAAATTTCTTTTTCTGTAAGTTCACTATTGGCATATAAAAATGCCATAGATTTCTTGGTGTTAATTTTGTATCCTGCTACATTACCATATTCATTTTTTAGGTCTCATAATTTTTTGATGGGATCTTTAGGGTTTTCTAAGTACAGTATCATGTCATCTGTGAATAATGACAATTTTACTTCTTCTTTTTCAATTTGGATGCCTTTTATTTCTTCTTCTTGCCTGATCACATTGGCTAGGACTTCCAGTACTATGTTGAACAGGAGTGATGAAAGTGGGCATCCCTGTCTTGTCCCTGTTTTTAAGGGAAATGGTTTTAGTTTTTGCCCATTGAGTATGATGTTGGCTGTGGGTTTGTCATATAAGGCTTTTATTATGTTGAGGTATGATCCCTCTATTCCCACTTTGCTGAGAGTTTTTTTTTTTTATCAAGAAAGGGTGTTGGATTTTGTCAACTGCCTTTTCTGCATCAATCGATATGATTATGTGATTTTTGTCTCTCAATTTGTTTATGTGATGTATCATGTTTATTGATTTGTGGATATTGTACCAGCCTTGCATTCCTGGAATAAATCCCACTTGATCATGGTGTGATATTTCTAATGTAATGCTGGATCCAGTTTGCTAGAATTTTGTTTAGGATGTTAGCATTTATGTTCATCAGGGATATTGGCCTGTAATTTTCTTTCTTTGTGATGTCTTTTTCTGGTTTTGGTATTAGGGTAATGCTGGCTTCATAGAAAGAGCTTGGAAGTGTGCCTTCGTCTTGAATTTCTTGGCATAGTCTGAGAAGGATTGGCTTTAGTTCTTCTTTGAATGTTCAGTAAAACTCCCCTGTGAAGCCATCTGGTCCAGGGCTTTTGTTTGCTGGAAGCTTATGGGTGACTGCTTCAATTTCATCATTAGTTATGGGCCTATTCAGGTTTTTTGATTCTTCCTGATTGAGTTTTGGAAGCTTGTATTTTTCTAGGAATGTGTTCATTTCATTGAGATTGTCCAGTTTGTTGGAGTAGAGTTGTTCGTAGTATTTTTTGACAATCCTTTGTATATCAGTAGGGTCAGTTGTTATTTCACCTCTTTCATTTTTGATTTTGTTTATTTGGGTCCTTTCCATTTCTTGGTGAGTCCGGGTGAGGGGTTCATCAACCTGGTTAATTCTTTCAAAGAACCAGCTCTTGTTTTTGTTGATCTTTTGTACTGTTTTTTTTTTTTTTTTTTTTTTTTTTTTTTTTTTTTTTTTTTTTTTTTTGGTGTCTATGTTGTTTATTTTTGCCCTGATCTTTATTATTTCCTTCCTTCTGGATACTATGGGCTTTTTTTGTTGCTCTCTTTCTAACTCTTTGAGTTGTAGATTTAGGTCATTTATTACCAGTTTCTCTTGTGTTTTTTTTTGAAGTAGGCCTGTAGAGCTATGAACTTCCCTTTCAGGACTGCTTTCATTGTGTCCCATAGATTTTGGATTGTTGTGTTTTCATTGTCATTTATTTCCAGGATGTTTTTTATTTCTTCTTTGATCTCTGTGGTAACCCACTCATTGTTTAATAACATGCGATTTAGCCTCCAAGTGTTTGATTTTTTTTTTCAATATTTTTATTGTAGTTGATTTCTAGTTTTATGCCATTATGATCTGAGAAGATGCTTGTTATGATTTCTATGCTCTTGAATTTGAAGAGACTTTGCCTGTGTCCTAATATATGGTCTATCTTTGAAAATGTCCCATGTGCACTGGAGAAGAATGTATATTCTGTAGCTTTGGGGTGAAATATTCTGAAGATGTCAACTAAGTCCATCTGATCTAGTGAGTCATTAAGCATTGTTGTTTCTTTGCTGATTTTTTGTTTAGAGGATTTATCCAGTGATGTCAGTGGGGTATTAAAGTCCCCTATTATGACTGTATTGCTATCAATCTCTCCCTTGATGTCTTCCAGAAGTTGTTTTATGTATTTGGATGTGCCTGTATTGGGTGCATGTTTACCAGAGTTATATCTTCTTGTGGAATTGCTCCCTTTAGTATTATGTAGTGGCCTTTCTTATCTCTTGTTATGGCCTTCACTTTGAGGTCTATTTTGTCAGATATAAGTATCACAACTCCAGCTCTTTTCTCATTTCCATTTGCCTGAAAAATTTTATTCCATCCCTTCACTCAGTCTGTGTGAATCCTTTGTTCTGAGGTGGGTCTCTTGCAGACAGCAAATAAATGGGTCCTGTTTTCTTATGCATTGAGCTACTCTATGTCTTTTGATTGGAGCATTCAATCCATTTACATTTAATGTTATTATTGAAAAATACTTGTTTGTGGTCATTTTTATCCTGAATGTTTGTGTTTCTTTTTGTCTTTCTGTTTCTTCTTTTTACACCAGTCCCTTTAGCATTTCTTGCATTGCTGGCTTGGTAGTAATAAACTCTCTTAGCCCTTTTTTGTCTGTGAAGCTTCTGATTCCACCTTCAATTTTGAATGATAGCCTTGCTGGGTATAGTATTCTTTGATTCATTCCCTTGTTTTGCATCACTTTGTATATTTCATTCCACTCCCTTCTTGCTTGATGTGTTTCTGTTGAGAAGTCAGCTGATATTCTAATAGGAGATCCCTTGTAGGTAATTTTCTGTTTCTCTCTGGCCGCCTTTAAGATTCTTACTTTGTTGTTGGTGTTTGCCAGTTTAATTATGATGTGTCTTGGTGTTGATCTTTTGGGGTTCATCTTATTTGGCACTCCCTATGCTTCTTAGACTTGTGTATTTTTTTTTTCTTACCAGTATCTGGGACGTTTTCTGTCATCATTTCTTCAAACAGGTTTTCTATTCCTTGCTTCTTCTCCTCTCCTTCTGGTACCCCTGTTAGGTGAATGTTGTTTCGTTTTGTGTTGTCCCAGACGTCCCGTAGGCTCTCCTCTTGCTTTTTAAGTTTTTTTTCCGGTTGCTCCTGTGTTTGTGTGTTTTTTCCTACCTTGTCTTCTAATTCGCTGATGCGGTCCTCAGCCTCTTCCAGCCTTCTGTTTAAGCCTTCCATTGTGTTCTTTATTGCAGCTATGTAGTTCTTCATTTCCTCTTGGTTCCTTTTCATGTTGGTGACATTCTCATTCAGCTCCTTATAATTCTCATTGAGTTGTGTGTATTTGTCATCCAGCCGTTTGAGCATCCTTATAACCATTACTCTGAATTCTTTCTCTGATAAGTTAGTAGCCTCAATTTCATTTAACTCCCTTTCTGGTGATTCCTCTGTTTCTTTCCTTTGTGGATTGCTTTTGTGTCTTCCCGTGTTTTGCTGTAAGGTTTTAATTGTAGCTCCAATTGCTTTGCTACCCAGTTTATTTTGAGGATATTGATACTGGTGTGACCTCTCAGGTCTTCTGAGTTTGGCAGTCTAGTGTAGCTCCCTACTTGAGCTATTTGGGTTCTCTTGATATAGGTCTGTGAGCTGGAAAGGCCCAACTGTGGTGTCTAGAAGTCAGCAGCCGTGGAGGGGGTGTCCCAATTTTTGTTGTCTTGTACCCTTGGTTGAAATCATTCATTCCCCATGGGGACTCACAGTGGCACCCAGGAACCGTCTATTGGGGTATTGGGGCTCAGGAGGCCTGTGTTCTGGAAAGGCGTGACTGTGGTGTCCAGAATTCCGTAGTTGTGACGTAGACAGAAAATCACACCCAGCTAGGGCTCTCAGTGTCTTCAGAGAGAAGTCTGTGGAGCCACACACCTGGGCTACCTGGGCACAGATACTCGTGCCTGCGCTGAGCTAGGACCCACAGTGTCTTCCCAGAGAAGTCCGTGGAGCTGTGCACCTGGCGACCTTTGTGCAGATACGCATGACTGTGCTGAGCTGGGGACCACAGAGGTTTCCCAGAGAAGTCTGTTGAGCCGTGCACCATGTGCGACCTGTACACAGCTATACTGGAGTGCGGTGAGTGGAAGCCCAGAAAGGCTTCCCATAGAAGTCTGTTGCGCCGCATACTTGGGTGACTTGTGGGCAGCTGTGCACCAGTTCAGTGAGCTGGGGCCCACAGTGGCTTCCCAGAGAAGTCTGTTGAGCCACGCACCTGGGCGACCTGTTTGCAGTTACACGCGAGTCGGGAGAGCTGGGGCCCACAGAGGCTTCCCAGAGAAGTCTGTTGAGCCGGGTGACCTGTTTGCAGCTACGCTAGAGTGTGGGGGGCTGGGAGCTGGAGACGCACGAATGCGAGGTCAGAGATTTGCCACTGGGGAGGGGGAGGCTGCACTTACTGCTGCAGGCACTGTGCTCCGTTGGCAGTGGAGATCCCGGGGTTTTTTTGCTGGAGTGGCTGCCGGGTTGGGTTGCGTAGGCAGTGTCCCAGGCCTGTCTGGGAGGTGGTGCTGATGAGTTATTAGAAGAGGCCGCTCTCCCCTTCAAGATGGCATGGGCTCCCCGCCCGAGTCCTGCAGTCCGTAGTCTGGGGAGTGTTCGCAGTGGTTGCAGTCTGTCCCAGTCCCAGAGAGCCTGGTCTGCCAGCTCCTGCTGCTCCTGCTGGATTTAACTGTCCCTCACTCGCTCACTCACACACCACACACCTCCACACACTCTCTTTTCATCCACTCACTCACTCATTTCCTATCCCTCACCTCCTTCCTGCCAGCCACCATCTTTCTCCCCAAACCATTATAAATTGATAAACATAAACAGATACAGAGGCAGAACAGTATTGAACAGACTGTCAAACTACAGCTGGAAGGCTTGGGAGGGTTGGAGGGAGTTAAGAGATCAACTGAAGGACTTGTATGCATGCATATAAGCATAATCAATGGACACAA
>PVJC01054284.1:0-10563 GCA_004026665.1 Murina feae | reverse complement strand
AGGACACTAATTTCAAAATAAAATAAAGATAAAATAAAATGACTGTTAGAAAAATAAAAAAATAGTAGTAATAATACTGATTAAAAATAAAGATACAATATTTAAAAAGGTAAAATCAAGTGAGGAAAAAAGATAAAAATTGTTTCTTAAAGGAAAAAAAGAAAAAGAAAAAGAAAAATTGAAGAAAAAAGAAAAAAAAGAAAAAATTAAAAAATTAAAAAAGATATAAAAATGTACAGTAATGAGCGTCATTCACTTCTTCTGCTCTTCTGTCTGGTATACCTTTGTCTTGTCAGGAGAGTATTGAAGTTTCCTGCGATTCACTGCTCCTCTGTGTGGTAAACCAGTCCTGATTTAAAATCCGGCAGTATTTCTGCCTTTGTGTTTACAGAAGAGTCAGTTTGTGAATCAGCCTCTGGGTGGCAGTGTTTCTGGAGTGATCTCTGCAGCTAAAAGACCTCTCTAGCCGGCATTTAGGTTTTCATTTCTCCTGTCGCCCTTAATACAAGTTTGGCGAAATGGACTGTCCCAGAGCAGGTTTCCGAATTTGTTGCTCCCTGCTCTGCTTCTCAAGACACACAAACAGGGTTTTCCCCTGCAGTCTCCGTGAGCGATCCCAACTGGATGCACCTATGTGTTAGGTTTAATAATCCCAGGTCTGCATTTAACAACGGGAGAGGCAAAGAAGCCCCTCAAGGGAGTTGCGCAGGCTCTGCGTGCCACTCTCCCAATGTCCTCTCCGCGACCCAAAACCGAGGCTGTCTTTTTGTGTTCAGATCAGTTATGTGGTGGGTGTTTTTTTTCTTTGGGTTCCCATCTGCTAGCAGCCTGCGGGACCCCTTCCCACACTCGGGTCGCGCTGGTGCCTACAGCCTCGGACTGTGGAGGGCGCTAGCCCCGAGGGGAGGGGCGCAGCCTCTGCTGCTCAGAGATTTCTCCTAACGTGAGTTCAACTCTCCCACCTGGAACACAAACCATGCTTTTAACAAGTGAAATCTGACCTTTCCGTGAGCAGCAGGGCTCGTCTGGGTCCACGCACTCTTGGTTTGAGCCCCGGTGTTCCTGGGTTCCTGGCTAGTCCCTGGGTGTCCTGTTCGTGGTATATACGTTTCTGGTAACAGACACCCATGATGGCCCGGTCACCGCAGCACAGCCGGCAGCTCTGGGAGAGATTTCAGCAGCAGTGGAGGCAGCGCCCGGTTAAGGGAGCCCCATTCGGGTTCTCTAACAGTCCTCTGGAGTATAGCTGTCGCGCACCCTCAAATTTCCACGCTTGGTAAATCCACACACTCTCCGTTCCTTCTCCCTTTCTCCCACTGTCTTTCAGTCTGCCTTCTTATCGGCAGCCATCTTCCTCCCTCCATTTGTTTTCTTTATAAAATTTGCATCATATTGCATCCACAGTTTTATATCCTCCTCTTGTACTTAACTAGTATCTCTTGAATGGTTTTCTACATTTTAAATACTCCTCCAAAACATTATTATTATTATTATTATTATTATTATTATTATTATTTTAATCTTTATTGTTCATACTAGAGGCCCAGTGCACAAAAATTTGTGCACTCAGGGGGGTCTTTCAGCCTGGCCTGTGCCCTTCCACAGTCTGGGACCCCTTGGGGGATGTCCACCTGCTGGCTTAGGCCTGCTCCCCTGGCGCTTGTGCCTAAGCTGGCAGTCAGATATCCCTCTGGCAGCTTGGGAGCCCTCGGGGGATGTCCACTTGCCAGTGGGGAGCAGGCCTAAGCTGCAGTCAGACATCCTTAGCACTGCTGAGGAAGCAGGAGGGTCTCCCACCACCACCGCTGTGCTGGCAGCCGTCCGCCTGGCTTGTGGCTGAGCAGAGTTTCCCCTGTGGGAGTGCACTAACCACCAGGGAGCAGTTCCTGCATTGGGTCTACTCCTTGGTGGTCAGTGTGTATCATAGTGACCAGTCATTCCCAGTTATTCTGCTGTTAGGGTCAATTTGCATTAACTTTTTATTATATAGAATAGAGGCCTGGTGCATGGGTGGGGGCCATCTGGTTTGCCCTGAAGGGTGTCCCAGATCAGGGTAGGGGTCCCACTGGGGTACCTGGCTAGCCTGGGTGAGGGGCTGAGGGCCTTTTTCAGGCTGGCCATGCACATGGGCTGGAAGCAGGTATCTGGGATTTATTTAACTTCTATAATTGAATTTTTGTAGCCTTGAACAGAGCTCAGGGCTGGCCAAGGCGGGTGGGAAGCTTGGCTTCCTCCATTGCCCTCCAATGCAAGCCTTCTGCTTGCTCTAGCTCCGTGGCCACAGCCATCTTTCGGACAGAGTGACGAAGTGAGGGTGTGATGGTTAATTTGCATATTACTCTTTTATTAGATAGAATTATTATAGTTGTTCCTCTTTTTCCCCCCATAACTCCCCTCCCCCAGTTCCCACCACACTCTTTGTCCTTACCTCCCCCTCTCACTGTCCTCCACCATAGGTGCATGATTTTTGTCCAGTCTCTTCCCGCACCCCCAACACCCCTTTCCCCTGAGAATTGTCAGTCTACTCCCTTTCTATGCTCGTGATTCTATTCTATTCACCAGTTTATTCTCTTCATCAGATTTTTTTATTCACTTGATTTTTAGGTCCACTTATTGATAGATACGTATTTGTTGTTCATAATTTTTATCTTTACTCTTTCTTCTTCTTCCTCTTCTCAAAGGATACCTTTCAGCATTTCATATAATACTGGTTGAGTGGTGGTGAACTCTTTTAGCTTTTTATTATCTGTGAAGCTCTTTATCTGACCTTCAATTCTGAATGATAGCTTTGCTGGGTAAAGTAATCTTGGTTGTAGGTTCTTGTAATTCATCACTTTGAATATTTCTTGCCACTCCCTTCTGGCCTGCAAAGTTTCTGTTGAGAAATCAGCTGACAGTTATATGGGTGCCCCCTTGTAGGTAACTGACTGCTTTTCTCTTGCTGCTTTTAAGATTTTTTCTTTGTCTTTTGCCCTTGGCATTTTAATTATGATGTGTCTCGATGTGGTCCTCCTTGGATTTCTTTTGTTTGGGGTTCTCTGTGTTTCCTGGACTTGTAAGTCCATTTCTTTCACCAGGTAGGGGAAGTTTTCTGTCATTATTTCTTCAAATAGGTTTTCAATATCTTGCTCTTTCTCTTCTTCTGGCACCCTTATAATTCTGATGTTAGTATGCTTGAAGTTGTCCCAGAGGTTCCTTACACTATCTTCATATTTTTGGATTCTTTTTTCTTTTTGCTTTTCCAGTTGGGTGCTTTTTGCTTCTTCATATTTCATATCTTTGACTTGATTCTTGCAATCCTCTAGTCTGCTATTGGATCTCTGTATATTATTATTTATTTTTATGTATATTTATGTATATTTATGTATATTTATTTCAGTCAGTGTATGCTTAATTTCTAGCTGGTCCTTTTTCATATCTTCGAGGGTCTCATTAAATTTATCGGCGGTCTCTAGAAAATTCTTGAAAAACCTTATAACCGTGGTTTTGAACTCTATATCCAGTCATTTGCTTTCCTCCATGTCTGTCATTTGTGACCTGTTGCTTTGTCTCTGCATTTTGGCTGCTTCCCTGCATCTGTGGTGGGAAAACTTCTGTGCTGAAGACACCCTTATGGGGTAAGAGTTGTTTCAGTGGGGCTTTGGTGCTCAGTCTGCCCCCTGAGTGTATCCCTTTGGATCTGAGGAGTTGTAATCTGGGTGGTCCCACTCTGACCACTGGGTACTGGCTCTTGGATCTCTAAGGAGATGCTATTTTAGCTTCTGCCTGAGGCTACCCAGCCTTTTATATGCAAAAGCCTCTGTGTGCAGCTTGGGGGGGGGGGGGGGGTTCTCTGGGAATCAACAGGGTGGAGCAAACAGCTATGGCTGATTCTCAGCCATGCCCTAAGAGGCACCGAGTCTCAGTGACCCTTGGCACTGCCGAGAGAAAGCCACTTTGGATATCCTTCTGGTGCCAGATGGTGCCAGACGGTGCCAGATGGTGCCAGACAGTCCAGCTTCTCCCGTATGAGTCTGGGTCCCCAGAAACTTACCCGGAACTGGAGTTCAGAGCCGTCGGGAGCTTGTGACTCCCTTCGTTACAAAAAAGACAACTGTGGCCTGAGCTGCCAGCCCTTTCTGTGAGCCCCCTTCGCATGCACCTCCGTACCTCTGCACTTTACTTCCGCACCTCCTCTGAGTCTCAGTCTCTTTCTAATTGTAGAATTTCCACTCAGCCAGGCTTCGTGTAGGTCTGGGTGGTGTCCATTTTTTCTTTTTGTTGTGGTTTTGAAATGGTTGTGTGAGGCAGCAATTCCTGGTGTTTACCTATGCCACCATCTTGGTTTTCCCCCAAAACATTATTTTTAATGGTTGCTTATCACCCATTGATTGAATGACTGTATTATAATTTATTCATATAAACCTTGTTGGACATTTGTGAATCCTATTACAAATAATACTTCAATGTAAATATTTGAATCTTCATTTTTTGAGGGCTTAACCAGTTATATCTTTAAAATAGATTTATTTGAGCACTTTACATTTCCAAGGTCCTCTGGTTGCTTGGGGAGTACTGGCTGCTATTTATGCCACACCATTGAGGCCAGCTGCAGTGGGGCTGAATGGCCAAAGATGTTTTCGGGGCAGTATTCTCACTCTCTGGCAGGAAAGTTTTTATTAAAGGCAGATCGCCAGCTTGTTAGGAGTGCATTGCTTTCAGTGCTTATGTCGGATCTCACAGGCTATAGCATGTGAGCACCCTGTATGCAATAGTGTAGGCAGTGTCTTCAAGTCTTGTGCAGGCCTTTGCCGGCAAGTCATGTCTTCCACTGAATAGAATGATTGCTAGTGAGGTCAGTATCTATAGGAAGTGATGGAGGCATGGAAACTCTCCCACCACAGGTTCTCCTTGGTAAGGCTGGCCCCTCACTGCCAAGCTAGAGTCAGGTTGGCTGGGAAAGCCCTGGACATGCTGTGGCTGGTGTGTTTTTGGTATGCGAATATGTGTGGGGGGTAGGGAAATAGGGCCTTTAGTCATTGAAATTCTCTGGTACCCTCCAAGGATTATACACATTTTCTCTTTTCTGAGGTGATTTCTTTTTGTATCAGTCTGCTTAGACTGCTGTTACAAAATATCATAGACTGATTGGCTTAAACAACATAAATTTATTTTCTCATAGTTCTGGAGGCTGAAAATACCAAATCAAGGTGTTGTCACTTGGATTTCCTGATGAAGACTCTTTCTGGCTTGTAGATAGCCGTCTTCTCTCTATGTCCTCAGATGATTTTTCTTTCCTTTGTGTTGGAGGGGAGAAAGGAAGATAGATAGACAGATGTTGATCTCTTATTCTTCTTATAAGGCCTTATTTAAACTTAACTACCTCTTAAAGACTCTATCTCTAAGGGTTGGGGTGTGGGGGGTACACAAGCATTCCGTCGATGGCACCCTTCCACCCTATTCTACTTTTCCCGTATAGCATTTATCACTTTTTATAATACTAGATGATTTGTTTATTAAGTTGGTTATTGTCTCCTACTACTAGAATATAAACTCCATAAGGTCAGGGATCTTCCTTTGTTTTTCACTGATGTCTCTTCAAGAACCTGGAAGAATGCTTGAACATGGCAAGTGTAGAACAAAGGAAGGAGGTCAGCAACCATAGCTCTCAAGGAAAAAAGAGAGAGAATGAGCTACTGGCAATACACAGAAAAATCCCAGGACATGCCGATACCTAGAAAGGGAAATTAGTGCTTATCTTATCCCAGAACTGAAACTATCTTGTCCAGCAATGTGGATCACTTCTCTTGATGTGATGGAGACACTCTCTTTGAGTTGCTATGGGAACTATGGTGTCTTAGTCTACTCAGACTGCTATAATAAAATATTATAGATTGGATGACTTAAATAACATAAATTTATTTTCTCATAGTTCTGGAGGCCTAAAATTCAAGATCAGAGTGCCAGACAGCATGGTTGGGTCTGGCGAGGATTCTCTTCCTGGATTGCAGACAGCTGTCTCCTCTCTATGTCCAAGAGAGCCTGCGGACCTCCCCTTATAACCTCATCTAAATCTAATTACCTCCCCAAGGCCCCATCTCCAAGTATCATTACACTGGAGGTTAGGTTTCAACATAGGGATATTGGGGTGACACAGACATTCAGTCCTTAGCAGATAATATATTAGATAATCAAACACTCACTGGATCCAGACTCATGAGATGTCAGGTCAGGGAATAGAATAGGAGACCATCCAGATAGACCATGATTCCTCAGGCTAGGAGGTCAATGCCTAGGAAACATGAGGGCATTGCACTAGTCAAGTGGCATCGCAGTGCACCAGTATTTGTCAAAGCGAGCTTGGGAAGATGCTGTTTCTAGATCTTAAGAGGTGTAATTTCATTGTGCTCCTTCAATTTTTGGTGAATGATTAGACTAGGTTCCTTATTCTTTTTATTTATAAAAAATTCTGGGGCTTCTAGAAAGGAAATGCAGGGTCTGAGAAGTGGATATCACAGTGTGTAAAATATTGCTGCTTTAAAAAATATTTTAATACTGATGCAAGAGAAGTTATTGCAGGACATATCCTGACTATTCCCACCAGTAGATATTTTTCAGATGAGCTTTAGAAGTTTCAATAAAACCAATTGAGATTTTGATTGGAACTGTGTTAAATCTATACATGATTTTGTAAAACTTAGGCTTTTTTACAGTGTTGTGTTGTTTCATTCAGAAACAAGGTAGGTTTCTACATTTTTTTAGGTTATTTATGTCTCTTGATAAAATTTTGTGATTTTCTTCCTATAAAGGCTTCACTTTCTTTGTAACTGTTATTCTTAAGTATATTATTTTTTTGTTATTGTGAATAAGATAGTTTTCCAGTATATTTTAAATTAATTATTTGCTATCATACTGGAGTATGTTGATTCCTGTGCATTTTTAAAATATTAGGCCATCTTACCGAACTCTTATTAGCATTAATAGTTATTAGTTTATTTCTTTTGAGTTTTAAGTCATACTATTCACATATAGTAATAGTTTTTGCATACTCCTTTCCAATTATTGTAACTCTTATCTCTGTTGCCTGCCCTATCCTTGATCCAAATATTAAATAGTAATGACAGAGCTACTTGTTTTGTTTCTGATTTTATGACAGTATCTCTAGAGTTCCACTGTGTGTCAGTCCATCCTAGCCTGTTTGCTCTCATATTTGTTCTTTAATTTTTCTTGCTCTGTTCTACTGTAAGGGGCTGGCATTTGCGGTATGAATATCCCAAGTCTCCCATGTCAGCTGGTATCCATCTGGTTTCAGCCAATGAGAGGTCCTGGCAAGAGTTTGCTGAGCAGAAAAAAGAAGCCAGGGCATTTCTCCCCTATTTTCAGCCATAGGTAGCAACTCCTGCAGTAGCTACCTCCATTTCATGACTCCAGTTCTGGCCAGACAGGTATCTTTTTTTTTTTTTTTAATTTATTATTTATTTATTTATTTATTTATTTATTTATTTATTTATTTTTTAATGTAAACGTAAGTATGACAGACAGGTATCTTTTGCTGAGTAAACCTGGTCCCTGGCCCCAGGAATACCCTTTCCTCTGTTTGCTCCTCCAGTGTAGATGCCCAGCATGAAGGTCTCTGCCATGTTTAGAGGTCCTGCATTTATCATCCCTTTCTCTTTCTCTCCCTCTCCCCGCTACTCATACACACACACAGTAGCTGTATTGAAGAACACAGCTCCTCTCTAATGTCTTGGGATTCTGCATTAATACAGTATAGGGCCCAGGGAAATGCTTCTTTATACCTCTTGTTATGTGTCCTCAAGGCACTGTATCTGAATGCCTTTACATTTTGCTGATGTTGGGGATAGGCACTGCTTTGGAGTGCTGAGAGGATCTGGGGGTGGAAGCACTTTGATAAAAGAAAAGGTGACATGATTAACTTGTCAAATCCTGCCTCTATGTATACGATACATTTTTAAATAAGGAAGTATTTTCTCCGCAATAATGAGCATCCATTTTCTTGTTTCCCTTTGTGTTACAATTCATGGTTCTGGAGTTACACATGAATTAGGGTGGTAATTGCACTCAGGAACCAGGAACTGAGGAATGTCTTGCAGTGTTATGCCCTTGCAATTCATATTGCTCTTAAACTATAAGTGTATGTCTAGACCTAACCTGAATTTTGGCCTAAAATCCAAATGCATTTTTTATGACATGTATGGAATGTAGTTTGAATTTGTTATGAGAAATGTGGTCTTCACTGAGCCAATAGTCACAAAGTTTTTTTGAAAAATTAAAAAAATTATGATATGTCTTGAATCTATCAATAGATGAAACATATTAAATTTGACCTTATAGCTACTTAAGACATATGACGAACACATTGACTAAATGCTGTTAAAGCCATTACATTTAATTTAGAAAGCTGCCAGATGAAACAACAGAAGATCCATAAAGACAGAAAAATGTGGTCTTTGGTAGAAAATGAAATTAATTTTGGATTTGAGCTATCTATAATTTTCTGATATAAACTATAGACAAAAGCAGATCTAAGTTTGGTAATTTCTCACTTAAAAGGACTAACAATATTTTTTAATTAAAAAGATGGTTTTCTAAATAGAAATAAACTGTATGTGAAATCAAAAGTGATATTCTAGTAAAATAAAAGGAAATTAGAACAAGGAAATGCAAATGTTTTTGTGACTTTAAAGAAGATTTATGTGCAAATAATCCCAAAGTAATGTCTGTAGTAATTATTTTCCAATCATTATAGATTAAGATAAGGTCTTGATTGTTGAGATATTTGAACAAATTAAGTAATATAGCACAATTTTTGGTTTTCTTCATTCTAGCATTGGAATATTTGAAAGAAGAACTTTAAAAAAATATTGTATAGTTTGAAATATTACTTTAAGAGATAGTAAAAATCATGATATATACAATAATATACACAATAATTGTTTATATGATAAAGTAATATAGTATTTTTTGCATTAATAATAACTTGTCATATGCGATTATTATAATTCTTAGACATAACATGTAAAATTCAAAATATAAGAATTGCTTTAAGAATTTTATTGACATTTCCAATGGAAGTGTTCCTGCCTCAGCAGAGTGAAGTTCTTCCAAATTGAAATTAATTAAAAAAAAATGGAAATTAATTAAAAAGACAATAGCTCAGTAGAGGCGTGGGGTGGGGCCCGAACTAGTTGGAGGGGGACAATGAGGGGAAAAGGAGGGACATCTGTAATACGCCCAACAATAAAGATAAAAAAACAAAACAAAACAAAACAACCCCTCCAACTCTCTAAAAACTACAGTGAGTCAAAAATAGTTGTCAAGAGAACCAAGATGGCATCATGAGGTATATACCTAAAGGCACAGCCTCCACACCTACATTATAGAAATACAACTATTCAGATAAACGACCATCCCCCAGAACCAAGGGAGGGGCAGCGTTATATCTAGAAGGCAAGAGGAGTGCTTTGAGACTGAATAGCAGCTCCCGGGGCACCCAAACTGAAAGGTACGGGCGAAACGGAGGCGGCGGCGCGGCGCGGTGGTGCAGGTGCAAGGGTGGCAGCGGCGATCGGGTCCGCGGCTTAGAATATTATAAACTCCCGGGTCGCACTAAATGCAACGCGGGCTGTAGGGCAACAGGGTGGCAGAAGACCAGTGGCTATTACTGACGTGGAGATTCGGGGACTGAGAATCCTGCGCAGACCCCAGGGCTTGGAGATGCCAAACGCGGTAGAAACTGCGGCATTAACAGAGGGGACGCCATTGTGAGTCGCTCCACCCCTGGTGATTCTGAGACCCTGCCCCACCCCACCTATAACCCCGCCCAAGCTGTGTGCCTGCCCGCCTTCAGCATAACCTAAGGGTCTGCAGCTGAGACAGAACTCCAATAGAGCCAAACTCCAAACAATGAGGAGAAAGGCCTGCAGGTCATTTCCCCCCAGTGATAACTACAACAAGACTGTGCACCCAGCCTTCAAAGGTGTACAACAAGAGTCTCCACCCCAGGTGATTGGGAGGCTGAATCACTGGGCCCTACATAGGACACCTAGCACAGAAAGCCAAAATGCGGAGACTAAGAAACAGGTCACAAAAGACAGAAATGGAGGAATGCAAACGACTGGATATAGAGTTCAAAACCATGGTTATCAGGTTTTTCAAGAAGTTTCTAGAGACTGCTGATAAATTTAGTGAGACCCTTGAGCATATGAAAAAGAACCAGCTAGAAATTAAGCATACACTGACTGAAATAAATAATATACAGAGATCCAACAGCAGATGAGAGGATCGCAAGAATCAAGTCAAAGGTATGAAATATGAAGAAGCAAAACCCACCCAGCCAGAAAAGCCAAAACAAACAAACAAAGAATCAAAAAGTATGAAGATAGTGTAAGGAGTCTCTGGGACAACTTCAAGCGTACCAACATCAGAATTATAGGGGTGCCAGAAGAAGAGAAAGAGCAAGATATTGAAAACCTATTTGAAGAAATAATGACAGAAAACTTCCCCCACCTGGTGAAAGAAATAGACTTCCAAGTCCAGGAAGCACAGAGAACTCCAAACAAA
>PVJC01054283.1:0-10546 GCA_004026665.1 Murina feae | reverse complement strand
AGTAGACATTGATTTTAACCCAAAAGACCTATTTTGGACTTCTGAACCTCCAGAATTTCAAGATAACAGATTTGTATAGTGTTGAGCAAACATAAATACATACATACATAAATAGCATTGTTATAGGTTCTTCCCCCAGCCCAGGAAATATAATGATAGATTGAGGCAGGAAAAAGGAGCAAAAAGAGCCCTGAACTCCGCAGAAAGTGAATGTCCTGCTTGACTGTAGCCTGGCCAGCTGTTGGAAGAATAAGTTGTCCTGGCCAGTTTGGCTCCTGTGGACTGAAGAGTCATGGGATCGATTCCTGGTCAAGGGCATATTCCTGGGCTACAGGTTCGATCCAAGGCCCTCTGTCCGAGGTACATGTGGGAGGCAGTCCTTCAACGTGTCCCCCTCATATTGATGTTTTCAATGTTTCTCTCTCTCCTCCTCCTCCTCTTCCTCCTCCTCCTCTGTCCCTTGCACTCTCTCTAGAAATTAATGGAAAAGATATCCTCAGGTGAGGATTTAAATGAATGACCAAGAATGTGTGAAATAAGGAAAAACTTTCAAAAGCTAGAACTGTGGCCAGGATTTCAGGTCAGGCAGACAAGCAGTTGATAAGACAGAAGTGACAACGCTGCTTGAGGAAAATGATGGTAATATACCTCAAGGTTTACTTTCTTGTGGATGGAGTAAGCCTTCATTAATTCTTTCAAACTATCACTCTTTTTAACTCCAATGCTTTTAAAGTTAATACTCTAGGTTTAAAGAAATCTATTATGAGAAATCATAAAATAAATGATAATAACTAAATGTAATTAAGGGAAAAACCTGGACTATTCTCCACATGGAAGCAAAAAACTGTTAAAGGGAAATATGGGTCAACCAATTTTTAGACTCTACTAGTTCTAGCTAGAAATGCTTTTCAAAAACAACAATTAGGTATGCATTTTGACTCTTCTGTAGGCTGTTCTTGGCTACAGTTACATCGCGAGGAAAACAGGAGCAATCTCATCGGTGAACTGAGGCCGCCTCCTTCCTGGGGTTATTTTGTACCAACAGTGCTATTGGCAATATTCCATTCCAGTATGTTAAATGTTATTCCCTTTGTGATATATGGGATTTCTATTGTGCATTGTCTTCAAGTTCCACGAGGTGCAGGGAGTGGCTTGCTCAAACATAGCTCAGTAACAAAGGGCTGCTCATATTGATGAGAACTGAGGAATGTTATGTGGGCTCTGGAGACAAACTGGTTCAAATCCCAGCTCTACCACTTTCTACCTGTGTTACCTGTGGCACATTACTTAGCCTCTCCGTGCCTTCCTTCCCTTATCTGTAAAATGGGGACAATAATCTTGCCCACTTCATAGGGTGGTTATGAATATTAAAATTAGTTAATTAATGTTCAGAATAGGCAAATACTGAGACAGATAGTAGAGTAATAGCTTCTAGGGACTGGTGTGCTTGGGGAGAAAATGAGAAGTGGTTACTAATGGGGACAGGGTTTCCTTTTGGGGTGATGCAAATGTTCTAAATTTGATTGTGGTGATAGTGGCACAGCTCTGTGAATATACTAAAAACCATTGAATTGTAGACTTTGAATGGGTGAATTGTATGGTATGTGAATTATCCTATATAATAAAAGGCTAATATGCAAATCAACTGAACAGCAGAAGGACTGGTTGCTATGACGCACACTGACCACCAGGGGCATATGCTCAATACAAGAGCTGCCCCCTGGTGGTCAGTGTGCACCCACAGGGGGAGCGCAGCTCAGTCAGAAGCCAGGCTCATAGCTGGCGAGTGTAGTGGTGGTGGTGGGAGCCTCTCCAGCCTCTGCAGCAGCACTAAGGATGTCTGACTGATGGCTTAGGCCCACTCCCTGCAGGCCTAAGCCATCAGTCAGACATTCCCTGAGGGCTCCTAGACTGCGAGAGGGTGCAGGCTGTGCTGAGGGACCCCATGGAGTGCACAAATTTTCATGCACCGGGCCTCTAGTATCTTAATAAAGTGGGATAAAAATGAGTCACATAAAATGCTTAGAACATTGTCTACACAAAGTAAGAGCATTATAAATGTTAGTTATTATTATTATTATCACTAGAATGTGTCTCCCACTGAGCTTATTAGAGTCTATTCTGCCATGACCTAAGCCATTTGCTGTCCTTCTAAGGTTCCTTTGGGGCCCTGACTTGTGTCTCTTGGTTCTTGTATTAGGATTCTTCAGTGGAAGAGAATATATATATATATATATAATGCAGACTTATTCATAATAAAATAAGGAGGAAATAATAATCACGGCAGTTATGGCCCTCACTTCTGTAACTGGTTACATGGTTGTAGCTGGTATTAATACCTACCTTCTATCACCCATTGTGTATTCCCTTTGCCTTCAGCAAGCATTTCAGCTGGTCATGGTTCTTCACCTGGCAGGTGACTCAAACCAACCTTCCTGAAGGGTCTGGGTCAGTAGTCAACCTGCCTGGATTGGATTGTTGTTCTCCATTGACCTTGATCATGGAACATGGTAATATGAAGAAACACTCTGCGGGGTCTCCTGGATTGCAGACATTCTCTTCCTTTTGTTCACTGTGGAATGGCAGTTCCCTTTAGTGGTCCCCTTTAGTGGTCCAGGAAATGGTTCCCTTTAGTGGTCAGGATCTAAATACCCAACATTGTAACTCCTTTGCCCGTGGATTCAGAGATATGAGAGGGCCAGAGTGGCCAGTGGCAGGCTTAACTTCCCATTCAGTGGAATCATTGTTGTTTCCTGGTAGAAGCATTTTTTTCCCTCTGAAACGAGGCCAGCAAAGTATAAGGTTGTGGGAACAGGAAGCAAAGATGTTGCTAGTAGGTCACTTGGGATAATAGTGGGAGGTGCCACTGCCACCCATTTCTACCCTTTGGTTTCTATATCAGTGAATCCAGGCTATTGGAGAGTCAGCACCATATATTAGACACTGACTCAGAGAGTATATAACCTTCTGGAGAACCTTGCCCCAGCCTTACAAGGTATAGCCATCTAGCTGGCACTGTAACTGAGTCTTTTAAAGGCTGGCCCACCATACTTTCGAGCCAGCTGCTCCAGGATGGTGGGGAACATGGTATGACCAGTGAATTTCATGAGTTTTGTTCCATTGTTGCACTTCTTTTGTTGTGAAGTGATCAGAAGCAATGCTGTGTGGAATACCATGACGGTGGATAAGATATTCTGGAAGTCCATAGATGGTGAGTTTGGCAGAAGCATTGCGTGTAAGGAAGGCAATTCTGTATCAAGAGTAACTGTCTATTGCAGTTAATGACAAAACGCTGCCCCTTCCAGGATGGAGGTGATCCAGTGTAATCAACCTGCCACCAGATGGTTGGCTGAGCACCCAGACAGAGAATAGTTTGTATCCAAGGCTGGCAGATTGGGCACTTGGCAGTGGCTGTGGCCAGGTCAGCCTTATTGAGTAGTTCATGTTTCTGAGCCCATCCATAAGCTCCATCCCTGCCACCGTGGCCACTTTGTTCATTAGCCCATTGGGTGATGACAGGAATGGGTGGGGAACAGACTGACTGGTAACCACAGAGTGGGCCACTGGCTCCACTTGATTATCAAATCAAGGAGACTCTGCTCAGGTCACTTTTGGTGAACCTTTACATGCGACACAAATATCGTCATATTTTTTGATTATTCAGAGAGGTCCATCTACATACCTCTTTCCCAAGACTTCTTTGCTACCAATTTTCTTTTTTTTAAATATATCTTTATTGATTTCAGAGAGGAGGAGAGAGGGAGAGAAAGATAGAAACATCAGTGATGACAATCATCGATGTGCTGCCTCCTGCATGCTCCACACTGGGCATGGAGCCTACAACCTAGGCATGTGCCCTGACTCGGAATTGAACTGTGGCCTCCTGATTCATAGGTTGACGCTCAACCACTGAAAATTGGGTGCTACCAATTTTCCAGTCATGTTCCTTCTAAATCTGTGACTATCCACCCAAACCATGACTACAGACTGTGAATTGATATATAATTTCACGTATGGTCTTTCCTCCTTCCAAGGAATAAAAACAACCAGATGAACTGCCTGAAGTTCTGACCACTGGAAGGACTTCCCTCCATCATTATCCTTCTGGAATGTCCCAGAAAGGGACTGTAGTGCTGCGGCTGTCCACTCTCAGGTGGTGCCTGCATATCATACAGAACTGTCTGCAACGGAGACCTGAGTCTTCTCTTCCTCTGTCAACTGGTTATAGGGATCTCCCCACAAAGTCATAGATGCTGCCTGAGAAAGAGAAGGCAATGTAGTAGGAGTGGGGACCCCGGGCATTTGGGCCACTTCATCATGTAACATGCCTTCAGGGCCTGTGCCGGCCTGATCACACATATACACTTCCCTTTGATGATGAATTGTCGCTGTGCACCCAACTTTATCTCTTGGTGGGTCACACACCACCCAGTGTTTGATGGGAAGCTCAGAGTGCATGGTAACTTGAGGCCCTCGGTTATGTTCAGATCTATAGTAAGGCCCAGTAGCAGACTAAGAGCTATTTTTCAAAATAAGAGTGGTTACCTATGGACGACAGCAGGGTCTTGCTCCAAAATCCAAAAGGTGTTGTGATTCACGCTTCCTCCACCTTTTTGTTATATTTGGGCCCTCAACGGGTTAGATGATGCGCACCCATAGTGGTGAGGGTGGTCTTCTTTCCTCAGTCTACTGGTTCAAATGCTAATTATTTCCAGAAACGTCCTCATAAGCATACCCTTAAATGATGTCTTACCAGCTTTCTGAGCATTCCTTAGCCCAGGTAAGTTGATGTATAAGTCCCACGTGGTAACCATTGGCCACATGTGGCTGTTTAAATTAAAATTTAAAATTCTGTTTCTAAGTCACACTCACTCTATTTCAGGTGCTCAATAGCTAGTGGCTACCATGTTGAAAAGCACAGATATTGAACATTTCCATCTAGTGAGCAGTGTTGCTTTGGAGAATAAAACCAAGGCATGAAAACATGATCTGACTTTATAGAGGTCACAGGACAAGCCTGTGGAAACAGAATCTGAATCTCAGAATATTTGACAGTGCAAATGACAGAGGGCCAAGGAAGGGGTGTAGTGTTTTAAAACTTCAGCTGGCCTCTTTGGATCTATATTTTGGTAGGTGCATGCAATTCCAGTTCCTCCTCAGCATCATGATTCTCAAAAGCTTCCTGCATGCACAGCTTCCTTCTAGTGTGGAAGATCCCAACTTTCTGTATGAAGTTGCTAAATCTTCTGAGAATCTTATGCAAGTATTATGACCTGTCTCTACCCAACCCAATTTCTTTTTCTATGAATTAAATGGGGTACTGGAGAAAAGATGTGAAGATATGATTATAGTTTATGGTTCTCCGTTAAGCAAGATCACTTATCTGTTTCCACAGACAAATAAAGTTCAAATGAATCCATTTTCTAGAAAGATGTGAGTAGATAATAGCCCGTAATTCTGAGTTTTGTGTGAGTGAGAATGAACTTTACAGCCAATTCTGGTAGTACTCACATGGCTCTATATTATAATTACTAGAGGCCCGGTGCACAAAAATTTATGCACTCAGTGTGGGGGAGGTCCCTCAGCCTGGCCTGTGCCCTCTTGCAGTCTGGGACCCCTTAGGGGATGTCCACCTGCTAGCTTAGGCCCGCTCACTGGGGGATCAGGCCTAAGCTGGCAGTCAGACTTCCCTCTGGCAGCCCGGGAGCCCTCGGGGGATGTCCACTTGCCAGCAGGGACCAGGCCTAAGCTCAGTCAGACAACCTTAGCACTGCTGAGGAGGCGGGAGAGGATCCCACCACCACTGCTGTACTGGCAGCTGTCAGCCTAGCTTGTGGCTAAGCAGAGCTCCCCCTGTGGGAGTGCACTGACCACCAGGGGCAGCTCCTGCTTTGAGTGTCTGCCCCCTGGTGGTCAGTGTGTGTCATAGAGACCAGTCATTCCCAGCCATTCTGCTGTTAAGGTCAATTTGCATATTACCCTTTTATTATATAAGATTGCCAACATTTTCTGGGGTGTTACTGTGTATCAGACACTTTGTATGCTTTATTTAATAACTGCTTTGTATGCTTTATTTAATAACTAGTGGCCCAGTGCACAGATTCATGCACATTAAAAGGAAATGTATTAGAAGAAATATTTTAATATTGCTGTTCACCCTTTCTCTATAAAAGAAGTGTCAACCAAATTCATGATTGACAATGACAGATTGAAACACACGCATGCGATTGGCGCCATGTAGATCATGCAGGGAGAACAAAGGGTAAAAATCTATTAACTGCAGCAGTGTTTGACTATATTCTGTGCAGTGAGAAAACCTGAAATCATTTTCAAGGTCCACCATTTCTTACTTCTTTTCAGTTGGGTCAAGTTTCTAAACATTCTAAATCTTCATTTCCTGGCTCATGAAAAGAAAATACAATTCCACCAAGTTTCCTATCTATCTGCTCCAGGACTTGTGAGGATCAAATGAGATGAGACACGGGAAAATGCTTCACAGACATTTGGTTAAAGTATGAAATGTTTTCCCCTGGCTATAAAGCAAGTCGTGTTCCTCATCTGAAGAAACTGCAAGGAGGCTAGTTCTTGCTAGGGAGAGGAAGCCGGGCATTGCCATGTGATGTCATCACCCGGTGTCCACAGCGACCATTTCTTGGCTGGGCTGGGCAGTTGGCCGCATTTTGTGTCATGGGGTCTCAGCAGCATTGGCTGAGATTTGGTGGGCTGTCGCTCCAGGGTGATGATGGGGCCTGTGTCCCACTTGGGCAAAGCCAAGTGTTTTGTGGGCGCCAAGTCCGTGGTGCCAGTGCACATCACAGCAGCTCCTGCATTGAGCGTCTGCCCCTTGGTGGTCAGTGCATGTCATAGTGTCTGGTCGGATGGTTGTACACTTAGCATATTAGCCTTTTATATATATAGATAATCCTCCAAAGAGATTATTGTTAATAACTTCCCTTTACAAGTGAGGAGGCAACTAGAGGTTACACCTAGCAGAACAAGATTTAACTTCAGTTCACCTGACTCCAGAGCTTATGCTTGGAACCTTGGCACTGTACTTTATCTTGATCATGTCCCTGGCATTGTGTTTATTATTCTGTTGGGTTTGACCTATTTCTTTTTTTTTCTTTTTTAAAAAATATATTTTATTGATTTTTTACAGAGAGGAAGGGAGAGAGACAGAGAGTTAGAAACATCGATGAGAGAGAAACATCGACCAGCTGCCTTCTGCACACTCCCTACCAGGGATGTGCCCGCTACCAAGGTACATGCCCTTGACCAGAATCAAACCAGGGACCCCTCAGTCCGCAGGCTGATGCTCTATCCACTGAGCCAAACCGGCCAGGGTTGACCTATTTCTTATGTGTCTCCTTCAAGAGTGGGAACTTCTAAAGTTCATTGCCTTACTTACTGAAATGTGTAGTTGTTTTTGGTTTCCAAGGTCCTTCCTATTTTTTGAGCTCCCTCCTCCCCGTGCCATTGTATAAGTTTACTTTCCCTCATCTACTCTAATAAAATAGTAATATTGAAATTGACCATTTCTCCAGGATGCCTAAGCCATGCCCGCCAGCCAATCAGACCGGCTGTATGCAAATTAACTCAGCCAAGATGGAGGCCAACCACCACGGAACTAGATCAAACAGGAGCCTTCCGTTGCACCAGGAGTAAACTGTCTGCCTAGGCCGGCTGGGCCTCTACTAAGGCAACATTGTTTCAATTGTAGAAGCCACGGAGCTGAAGCCAACAGGAGGCTTCGTTACCTGCCTAGGCCTGGGCTTAAAGCAACAGTGTTTCAATTATAGAAGATAAATAAACCCCAGAAACCTGATTCCAGCCAGCCTTGCTGGAACGTTGGGTCAATGGGAGCAGTGGGAAGCCTGAAAATGGCCCTCAGCCCCGCACCCAGGCTGGCCAGGTACCCCAGTAGGGACCCAAAATCTGAAGGGACTGTGGGCAGCCTGAAAACATCCCTCAGCCCATCACCCAGGCTTGCCACACCCTAATGGGGTGAGGGTCCACACTGGGGGGCTTGGCCAGTCTGCAAACAGCCATCAGTCCCTCACCCAGGCTGCCCAGGTACCCCAGTAGGGACCCAAAACCTGAAGGGACTGTGGGTAGCCTGAAAACAGCCCTCAGCCCGTCACCCAGACTTGCCACACCCCAATGGGGTGAGGGTCCACACTGGGAGGGCTTGGCCAGCCTGCAAACAGCCATCAGCCCCTAACCCAGGCTAGCCAGGCACGCCAGCAGGTGGACATCCCCTGAGGGGGTCCCAGACTGTGAGAGGGCACAGGCTGGACTGAGGGACCTCCCGAGTGCACAAATTTTTGTGCACCGGGCCCCTAGTAGAAACATAAAAGTGAAGAACAACTCTTTCCCTCTCTTGAGCCACTAGGACATGAAGTAGGACCTGGCTTAGCCAATTACTTTTCTCATGTGGGGCAGGCACAGAAAATCAAGCTAGGAACACGAAGACAATGAGATGGTTAGACCTTGTTCATGGTGATGATGGTGTCCAGCAGTGGCCTATGGTGGGAGTGGTAGGAACCTGACCAAGTGATTTCTGACAAAAATTGTCTTCCTGCTCACTGGTCGTGCACAGCTGCCCTGTTACCTGTCCATTTTCTAAGCCCAGTTCTCCTGACTCGCATCTATTTCTTCCAGAATATTCTCCTTTTGAGCAGTAGAGTTGTTTCTACTGCTTGCAACCAAGACTCATGACTCACATAGTCATCTCTGAATCCCTAAAAGAATGGGACAGTGCATTAATAAATGTTTGTTGAATGGATGAATGAATGAATGAATGAAATATCATAAGTGGTCAACATTGAAGGATGGAATAAAAGGGAGGAGCAGGATAAGAATGAATATAAGAATCGTGGAAAGTGAGGTGGGAAGGAATATTTCCCTTTTGAATATTCCTCCTTTTAACTTGCCAGGTTATACTAGTTGTAGTGTAGAAGTTCTGACAAAGACAAGGCACAGGACATGAAGTGTCATTCTTAAAAGTACAGTTAGGAAAGAAGAACCCTCTACTTAAGTCTGAGGTGCAAGCCTTCAACTTTCTCTGAAGCTTCCTATAAATAGCCCTGTAAGCTATGAAGCAATGGCAGGGAGTTTGGAGCCTGTTCAAAGGGCAGAAATACAGTGAGTTCTCTCCTTTCCTTCTTCCTATCTCCCCTCTTTCCCTCCCTCCCTCTCTTTGTCTTTGTCTTTCAAATGTTTAATTATGATGTGTCTTGGTGTGAATACTTTTCTGTTTCCTCTTCTGGAATTTGTTGAGCTTCTTGGATATGTAAATTAAATTTTAAATCAAATTTGGGATATTTTCGAATATTCTTTTTGCTCCTTTTTCATTTCTTCTGGGATTCCCATTATGCATATGTTGGCACATTTAATGGTGACTCAGAGGGCTCTGAGGCTCTGATCATTTTTCTTTCTCTTCTTCAAACTGGACAATCTCAGTTGACCTATCTTCATTTTCTCTGATTTTTTTTTCTTCTGCCTGTTCAAATATGTTGTTGAGCCTTTCTAGTGAAATAAATTTTCATTGCAATTATTGTGCTTTTCAACTCTAGATTTGTATTTTGTTCTTTTTAAAAAAAATAAATTCTATCTTTTGATGATTTCTATTTGGTTAGCATTCTCAAACTTTTCTTTAGTTCTCTTTTTAGTTCTTTATAAATGTTTCTTTTAGTTATTTGAACATGTTGAAAATAGCTGATTTAAAGTCTTTGTCTAATAAGTCCATTGTCTGGGCTTCTTCCATTTCTATTGATTGCTTTTTTCTTATATATGAACACTTTATATAATTTAATACAGTAAGTCTGGAAATAAGACTCCCTCCACACTCTCCCACCATGATTTGTTGTTATTACTGCTTGCTATTATTGGTATTGTTATTACTGTCCTTTCTAAAGCATTTCTGTAAAGTCCGAATTCTTTGGTCATACTGGACCATTGAGGTCTCTGCTTGGTTTTCTTAGTGTCAACTAATTATTAGACGGAGATTTTCTTTAATTCCTAGAACCAATAAGTCTTTGTCAGAGGGCCATGTGTGCCTGTAGGGGCTTGTTTTCAATACTCAGCTGCAGTTGATGACTCCATCTTAGTCTTTACTTCCTACTTGTGCAGAGCTTTAAGGTGAGTCAGAGGTGAGAATTTAGGACTTTATCATGTCATTATTGAGCATGCACACAACCCAACACATATATGGCTTTCTAAAGGCCCAAGAATGTATTGGAGCTCATAACAGCTTTATGAAAATCTCATAATCTGACTTTTCCTTTTAAGCTCTTTTAAAAATAAAGCATAGTTTGCCCCAGCTGTTGTTTACCATCTGAAGCAACCATGAAATTAAACAATTGTCTATAAATGTTTTTGACATATGCCCCTGAGGAAAATATTTTTTGTTTGTTTGTTTTGTTTTTTTGAAGGATGAGCTCCAAGTCAGATGAAATAAACACAACTTTGCAAGTGTCTTCCAGGGAACCATCATACAGGTCAAATCATGAGAAATCTCGGGAAGGTGGCTTTGAAGGAGTACAAC
>PVJC01054282.1:0-10552 GCA_004026665.1 Murina feae | reverse complement strand
TCTCCTCATTGTTTGGGGTTTGGAACTTTTGGCATTCTCTGTCCCAGCTGCAATTTGTTAGGTTAGGCTGCAGGCAGACAGGTGCACAGCTTGGGTAGGGTTGTAAATTAGGGGGGCAGAGTCTCAGGGAATCACCGGGGTGGAGCAACCCGTGATGGCTGCCCTTCAGCTGTCTCCGCGGCTTCACCCCGTTTTGATGTCTCCATGCCCTGGTGTCTGCACGCTCCTGAGTCCCTGAGTCTTGTAGTTCCACATTAGTGATCACTGCGAACAGCTCTGCTAGAATGCCACTCATCTTCTACCCCATTGCCAGACAGCCTGCAATGAGTTCAGTGCAACCCCGGAGCTTGTAATCCCCTTCCAAGCTGCGGACCCAGGTGCAGCTGCTGCCACCATTTCGCCCACGCCACGACTGTTTTGCATGTGTCCGTACCTCTCTGTTTTGGTGCCGAGAACTTCTACTCAGTCTCACTGCACTCCTTTTCTTGCCTTCTAGTTGTAAAGCTTCCACTCCCTTGATTCTGGAGAATAGCCATTTAGCTTTATAATTGTATTTTTTAATGTGGTTGTGGGAGGCTGCACATTCAGGTATATACCTTATGCCACCATCTTGGTTCTCCCTATATTTTTGAAGTAGAATATTAAGTTTGTTATATTTTTGGTTCAGAAAATCATTTTGTCTTTGACTATAGACAATCAAAATGTGTTTTTCTAAGCTAACTGAAAGATGCATTCTTTATATCCATATCTATCATTTTATCTATCTATTATCTATCATCTACCTACAAATCATCTATTTTGCATGAACACCAGATCCAATACTTGACTTGTAGATAGACAGTTCATTTCTGGTTGTGTGACTTATGCTGAATAATTACATATAAATAATCAAATGGAGATTAAGTAACCAAAGGCAGCCACTTTTTGTTATATGACTCTTAAATGTGCATATCTTTAGTTTTTTGAGTTCTATGGACCAAAAATCAAACTATCCTTTGTACATGGAAGTAACTTAGTACACATGAGTAAGTAATTAGTATTCTGAGACACTATCACAATCATGTTTGTTTACTTATTTGAATTTATCTATATGCTAGTACAGGTATAAATGTTTAAACTTTGAATTTATTCTTTCAATTGGGGGATTAATTATATCTCTAGAGATGGTTTAGCATTTTCACAGTTGTTTTAAGAATCTTGTTACTTTATATGTTTTTTAGATAAGAATGCCTGTATTGATTTCAGGACAAAATTAATGCATGTTTAGTTTCTTTTCAAACAGTGAGCAAGGGATTCCCATTAAACGCCATTGAATGTTCACTGATCAGTGAAATAACCTCTGGATTACAGTGGCATCTATCCTTGCAATATAAATACCAGTGGTTATGTGTGAAATGAGTGTTCAGACTTGTATCTGCACATAAAAGCAGGGTTAGCTGGGAATTTAGCCATCTGACAAATGACCCATACTTCTATGGATACTTTTCAGGAGAGACATAATGAAAATCTATAAGAATGAAGTGTAGACTGAATTCATCAACACATTTTTTTAGTTATCAATTTTTTGACGGGGACAACATTACTGTTTTGGGGTCCTAATAGTGAGGGTTTAATTCTTAGAAACTTAGCTATGGATAAATCATTTCATCATTAGGTTTGTATATATTAGGAAAATCTCTCAATAAATATTTTTTCAGTGCTAATGATATATAAGTTTTCAGGATTTCTCCTTAAATGTACCAAAAGCAGTTTGTTAAGACAAATGATCTCACTGTGGCTGGCCCACCGGCCCAATGGGGGCAGGGCTGGCTGGCTAACCTGCAGCTCCTCCCCCTCAGCTGACCCGCACCACCCCAGATCACCTACCTCTAATCTGGGGTGGGGCTGGCTGGCCAACCTTCCACGGCCCCTCGCACTGGCTGGACCCATGCATGAATTCATGCACCAGGCCTCTAGTAGAGAAATAAAGAGAAAGAAAGTTGGGACATGTGAATTTTAAGAGCTTTGAAAATCAAATCATTTAACATGTTAGCTCAATGTGCTTTAAAATAGATAGGAAGTAATCCAGATGTTAACTTTGTATAATTAGTAACTTTGCTTTTTAAAAGAAGATTTGTAACAGTTACTGCTACAAGGACCTCTGTATGATAGAGTCTTTGCTTGCTCTCTTAACTCTTTTTCCACTTTCTCCATTGATAAATCTGCTCCTGCCACATTATCATTATTACTTTTCTGCAGATATGCCAAAGACCCTTTCACTCCAGGCCTTGTACTTGTTGTTGGTTTTTCTACCAAAATTTTCTTCCCCGAGATAGTCATAGTTTCATTGACTTCCCTTAATTCTCTGTTCAAGTCCACCTGAATAATTTTTATAGAATTACAACTTCTCCAACAAGGGTCCCGAACACACACTCATATATACTGATACTCTGTACCTCCTTACTCTGATTCAAATTCACCTTTTCCTTTTGGCATGGGTATTCAGAAGTGGTACTGTGCATTTTATAATGCATCACATTAATTGTTCTAGTAAGTGGTGCTGAGATAAATCAGAGAAAGCAGGTGTAAAAGTTTAATCTGTCCTGTTGATTATTATACACTAGAGGCCTAGCGCATGAAATTTATGTGTGGGTACAGTCCCTATGCCTGGCCTGTGATCAGGGCCATCTTCCCCAGCTGCCCACAGCCAGCCACAACCCCTACTTCCACCCACCTCCTGTTTCCTGTTTGCCAGTGGGTGATCAGAGCCTGCCGGCCATTGGGGAGGAACCACGAGGTGGTCAGTGTGCTTCATAGTGCCTGGTCGAGCGGTCGTTCTGGCCATTCTGCCATTAGGGTCAATTTGCATATTACCCTTTTATTATATAGGATTCCATCTCCTGTGTTATTTTTGTCAGCTATATTTCTTGCTGTTTTTAAGTGGTTGTACTAGAGTTATACTATGCTTCTTTAATGTTTCACAACCTGCTGTTAAATATTATAGTAGTTTAAGAAAAATAAATAAACATTACAGTGGCCTAATTTCCAATTACACCTTCATTTCTATACACTCTTATTATCATACTAGAGACCCGATGCATGGATTCATGCACCGGTGGGGTCCTTTGGCCTGGCCTGTGCCCTCTCACAATTCAGGACCCCTTGGGTGATGTCCGAGAGCCAGTTTTGGCCCAGTCCCCACAGGCCAGGCCGAGGGGCCCCTCCAGTGCATGAATCTGTGCACCAGGCCGGTTTTGGCTCGAACTCCACAGGCCAGGCCAAGGGACTCCACGAGTGCACAAATCTGTCCACCGGGCCTCTAGTATGCAGATGGGATCTTTGGCTAATCTCTTCTTGCCTTCTCCCTTCCTTCTGATATTCATTAGTCTGTTCCATGTTTCCGTGCCTGTGGTTTCCACTCCTGCCTTGAGTGTCTGCCCCCGGTGGTCAGTGCGTATTATACCTCCCGGCCAGTTGGACAATCGGCCATTACTTTAGCTTTTATATATATACTAGATGCTCGATGCATGAAATTCGTGCAAGAGTAAGGCCTTGCTTCCCCCAGCTGCTGTCACCGGCTACCCTCTGACACCTGGGACCCGAGCTTCCCCACCACCACCAGCAGGCACCTGGGACCCAGGCTTTGCTCTGGCTAATGGCAGGCACCCAGGACCTGGGCTGGCTTCCCTCTGGCCTCCAGCAGTCACCTGGGACCCAGGCTGGCTTCCCTCCAGCCCTGGCTTCATCCGGAATGATGTCTGGAAAGATGTCTGGTCTAATTAGCATATTACCCTTTTGCTATTATAGATAGATATACTTTTACATATGTTATGAATTCAATAATATAATATTACCATTTTTAAAAAATTTCTTTAATGTTTAAAGTATTACATGAGTCTCCATTTTCCCCATTGACTTCTCCCTGGCCTCTCCCATCCCCCAGAACATGCCCTCACCCCCCTACTGTGTCCATTGGTTATGCTCATATGCATGCATACAAGTCCTTTGGTTGATCTCTTACCCTCTCATTGCCCCCTCCCCCCACTTTCTCTCATAGGTTGGATAGTCTGTTCAATGCTTCTATATCTCTGGTTCTATTTTTTTTAAGGGAATTTTCTTTTATTTATTTATTTTTTATTGATTTTTCACAGAGAGGAAGGGAGAGGGATAGAGAGCTAGACACATCGATGAGAGAGAAACATCGATCAGCTGCCTCCTGCACACTCCCCACTGGGGACATGTCCGCAACCAAGGTACATGCCCTTGACCAGAATTGAACCTGGGACCTTTCATTCCACAGGCCGATGCTCTATTCACTGAGCCAAACCGGTTAGGGCTCTGGTTCTATTTTTGTTTATTAGTTTATATTGTTCATTATATTCCACAAATGAGTGAGATCATGTGATATTTATCTTTCTCTCACTGGCTTCTTTCACTTAGCATAATGCTCTCAAGTTCCATCCACACTGTTGTATATGGTTAAGAATTCCTTTTTTTTTTTTACCGTAGCGTAGTATTCCATTATGTAGAGGTACCATAGTTTTCTAATCCACTCATCTGCTAATAGGCACTTAGGCTTTTTTCCAAATCCGAGCTATTGTATATTGTGCTGCTATGAACATAGGGATGCATATATCGTTTCTGATTGGTGTTTCTGTTTTCTTGGGATATATTCCTAGAAATGGGATTAGTGGGTCAAATGGAAGTTGCTTTTTTTTTTTTTTTTTTTTTGAGGAAACTCCATACTGTTTTCCATAGTGTCTGCACTAGTCTGCATTCCCACTAACAATGCAAGAATGTTCCTTTTTCTTTGCATCCTCACCAGCTCTTATTGTTTGTTTATTTGTTGATGGTAGCCATTCTGACAGGTGTGAGATGGTATCTCATTGTTGTTTTGATTTGTATCTCTCCGATGATTAGTGACTTTGAGCATATTTTCATATGTCTCTTGGCCTTCCTTATGTTCTCTTTTGAAAAGTATCTATTTAGATCCTTCGCCCATTTAAAAAAATATTTTATTGATTTTTTACAGAGGAAGGGAGAGGGATAGAGAGTCAGAAACATCGATGAGAGAGAAACATCGATCAGCTGCCTCCTGCATACCCCCAACTGGGGATGTGCCCACAACCAAGGTACATGCCCTTGACTGGAATTGAACCTGGGACCCTTAGGTCCTCAGGGTGATGCTCTAGCCACTGAGCCAAACAAGTCAGGGCTCATTGCCCATTTTTTTTTTATTGGATTGTCTACCTTCTTTTTATTAAGTTGTATGAGTTTCCTATAAATTTTGGAGTTTAAACCCTTATCAGAGATAACATTGGCAAATATGTTTTCCTGTGCAGTGGGCTTTCTCGTTTTGTTGATGACTTCTTTTGCTGTGCAGAAGCTTTTTATTTTGATGTGGTCTCATGTTTATTTTCTCCTTAGTTTCCATTGTCCTTGGAGCTGTATTGGTAAAGATATTGCTATGACATAAGTCTGCTATTTTATTGCCTATGGCTTCTAAGATTTTTATGGTTTCCCATGTTACATTTAAGTCCTTTATCCATTTTGAGTTTAATTTGGGTCAATTTCTGGGTTCTCTGTTCTGTTCCATTGGTCCATATGTCTGTTCTTGTGACCGTACCAGGCAGTTTGAGGACAGTGGCTTTGTAATACAGCTTGATATCCCTCCAACTTTGTTCTTTCTCAAGATTGCTGCAGCTATTCGGGGTCTTTTTTTTATTCCAGATGAATTTTTGTAGAGTTGGTTTTAGGTCTGTGAAATATGCCATTGGTATTTTAATGGGGATTGCATTGAATCTATGGATTGCTTTGGATAGTATGGACATTTTAATGATGTTGATTCTACTAATCCATGAACAGGATATATTCTTCCATTTGTTTATATCTTCCTCTATCTCTTTTTTCAGCTCCTGCAAGTTTCTGAGTACAGGTCCTTTACCTCTTTGGTTAAGTTTATTCCTAGATATTTTAATTTTTTTGTTGCAATGGTAAATGTGATTGTTTTTAAGTTTCTCTTTCTGTGAATTCATTATTGGTATATAAAAAATTCATAGATTTCTGGGTGTTAATTTTGTTCTCTGCTACATTGCCGAATTCATTTCTTAAGTTTAGTCATTTTTGTTGGAGTCTTTAGGGTTTTGTATGTACAATACCATGTCATCTGAAAATAATGACAGATTTCCTTCTTTTCCAATTTGGATGCCCTTATTTCCTCTTCTTATCTGATCACTATGACTAGCATTTCCAGTACTATATCAAACAGGAGTGGTGAAAATGGGCATCCCTGTCTTGTTCCCATTTATAGGGGAAATGAGTTTAGTTTTTGCCCATTGAACATGATGTTGGCTGTAGGTTTGTCATATAAGGCTTTGATTATGTTGAGGTATGATCCCTCTATCCCTATTTTGCTGAGAGTTCTTATCAGGAAAGGGTGTTGGATTTTGCTAAATGCCTTTTTTTGTATCAATTGATAAGATTATGTTTTTTGTATCTCAATTTATTTATGTGATATATCACATTTATTGATTTGTGGATATTGTAATAGCCTTGCATCCCTGGAATAAATCCCACTTGGTCATGGTGTATGATCTTTCTAATGTAATGTTGGATCTGATTTGCTAGAATTTTGTTGAGGATTTTAGCATCTATGTTCATTAGGAATATTGGCCTATAATTTTCTTTCTTTGTAGTGTCTTTATCTGGTTTTGAGATTAGTGTAATACTGGCTTCAGAAAAGAGCTCAGAAGTGTGCTTTCCTTTTGAATTTTTAAAAAATAGTCTGAGAGGGATAGGTTTTAGTTCTTCTTTGAATGTTTGGTAAAACTTCCCTATGAAGTTGTCCAGTCCAGGGCTTTTGTTTGCTGGAAGTTTTTGATTACTGTTTCAGTTCATCAGTAGTTATTGGCCTATTCAGGTTTTTTTATTCTTCCTGGCTGAGTTTTTTGAAGCTTGTATTTTTCTAGGAATATGTCCATTTTGTCAAGATTGTTCAGTTTTTTGGAGCAGAATTGTTCATAGTACTTTTTTACAATCTTTTGTATGTCTGTGGGGTCAGTTATTTCACCTCTTTCATTTCTGATTTTGTTTATTTGGGTCCTCTTTGTTTGTTTCTTGTTGAGCTTGGCTAGAGGTTCATCAATCTTGTTTATCCTTTCAAAGAACCAGCTCTTGGTTTTATTGATCTTTTGTAATATTTTTTTGGTCTTTTATGTCATTTATTTCCACTCTAATCTTTATTATTTCCTTCCTTCTGCTCACTCTGGGCTTTTCTTGTTGCTCCCTTTCTATTTCCTTAAGTTCAGGGTTAAATAATTTATTACCATTTTTTCTTGTTTTTTGGGGGTAGGCCTGTAGAGCTATGAACTTCCCTCTGAGGACTGCTTTCATTGTGTCCCATAGATTTGGGATTGTTGTGTTTTAATTGTCATTTGTTTTCAGGATGCTTTTTATTTCTTCTTTGATCTTTTTGGTAACCCAATCATTGTTTAATAGCATGCTATTTAGCCTCCATGTATTTGATTTTTTTCATTGCTTTTATTGTAGTTGATTTCTAATGTTATGCCATTGTGATCTGAGAAGATACTTGATATAATTTCTATCTTCTTGAATTTGAAGAGACTTTGCCTGTGTCCCCATATGTGGTCTATCTTTGAAAATGTCCCATGCGCACTTGAGAAGAATGTATATTCTGTAGCTTTGGGATGAAATGTTCTGAGAATGTCAATTATATCCATATGATCTAGTGAGTCATTTAGGATTGTTGTTTCTTTGCTGATTTTTGCTTTATTGCTATTTTTTCTTTAACCAATGATGCCATAAAGATATTTTACTTTTTTTATATATTGATATTTTTTATTTATTAACATATTTACTGTTTTGTTTTTCTATATTTCTTTTTGGAAAGATAGGCTTCCACCTAGTATTTTTTTCTTCAATTTCAAGAACTTATTTTAGCACTTATTATTTTTGAAGTATATTGCAAATAAATTGTTATATTTTGCTTGTCTTAAAATGTTTTTATTTTGCCTGTATTTTTTAATGTTATTTTTTTAAATACTAGGGGCCTAGTGCATGAATTTGTTCACCTTGAAAGGAACTGTGGGATTCGAGGCTGCGGTGGGCACAGTGGTGGGTCTCAGCCTATGCTCCTGCCCAGCCCCTCCTGCTGCAGTCCCTGGTTCCCTGTCTGCTGACAGCCCCACTCCCACCACCGCTGCTCGCACCACTGACAGTGCAGAGCAATTGGGGCCAGCGCTGTCAGTGGTGGGAGCGGCAGCTGATTCCTAGATTGCTTCTCAGGAGCACGGAGAGGTAGAGAAGCCCTTAGGGGTGATCAGGGCCAGCAGCTGCTGCTCACACCCACCTATGGTGCTGAGCAATTAGGACCAGTGCCAGGTGCCAACAGTGGGTGTGAGCAGTGGCTCTGGCGCCAGCAGCAGGTGCAAGCAGGGCTGGTGTCAGCAGCAGGTACAAGTGCCAGGCAGGACTGTGGTGCAAGGGAGCAAAGAATTTTCAGGAAACACCAGAGGCTTGCTCCTATGACAGCAACCAGCACCCCGCCTTGGTCTAACACCCCTGCTCACCTGCTCCACTATCGCCCAACACATTCTGAGCTCTGCCGCATGCTGCCGCCACTTGCCATGTTATGCACATGTCCCCTGGTGGTCAGCACACATCATAGCAACTGGTTGTTCCACCATTTGATCTATTTGTACATTAGCCTTTTATTATATAGAATGAAAATTTAGGTTGACTTCCCCTTCCCATTTAGCATTTTAGAGAGTTCCATTGTCTTGCGTTTTTCATTGTTTCTGACAAAAAGTTGGCTGTCATGCTTATGAATGTTCTCTCTGTATACAGATAGTTTCCAGTTTATAGTGGTTCAATTAATGATTTTTTGAATTTGTGGGGATGCAAAAGAAATATGCATTCAGTAGAAACTGTATTTTGAATTTTTATCTTTTGCTGGGCTAGTGATATGCAGTACAATACTCTGTCTTGATGCTAGGCAGTGGCAGTGAGCAGCAGCCATATGATCATAAGGGTAAACAACTGACACTTTACAGTGTATTGTCTTAGAGAATTTTGCCTAGCTCTAGGCTAATGTGAATGTTGTGAACAAATTTAAGATAGGCTATGCTAAGCTATGATGTTCAGTAGTTAGGTACATTAAATATATTTTTCACTTATGATATTTACAACTTACAATGGGTTTACTGGAACATAACCCCACTTTAAATTGGGGATGTGGTGATGAAGGACAGAGAGGTATGCTTTTATTATCTTTGGTTTTCATGTTTTATTTTAGGGTGTCCAAAAAATTGTCTACATGTACTTTGAAAAAGTATAAAAACAGTGTTTGTTAAAATACATTTCACTTTCAAAATGAGCCATCAACTGTTAAAGTGTGTATATATTGTGGGGGGACACCCTATTGTATGACATATGGTTTTCTATGTATTTATTCTGCTTGAGTATCACTAAGTTTTTTCATCTGTGTGTTTATGCCTTTTATCATTCTGGAAAGTTTTGGGTGATTATTTTTTCAAATTTTCTTCTGCTCCATTATTTCTCTTCTTCTGGGACATCAATTACTCATATTACAGACCATTATATATTGTCCCACAAGTCTCAGATTCTCTTTAGTTATTTTTTTCTTTTTGTTTTTCAATTTGAATATTTCTATTCTCCTACCTTCAAGTTTAATGAGTTTTTGTCTTGCTATATCCAGTCTAATATGTGAGGCAAACTCAGTACGGTATTTCCCTTCATGACATCTATGGTTTGTGGTTTCCACTGTAAAATGGGACATTTATATGTTGGACTTCCATTGGAAAAGAGTGTATGGGATTTATACTTCAGCCCAAACTCTTGCAGAGGATGGCGCCATTTCTCTCATATGATATATAATTATATATACATAAATCTTTTCATACCTCACATATATTGATAGGCCTCTCATATATGTTATATTATGTATAGGAGAAGGAAAGATGATAGTATGTGCTCTCTCTTCAGCTGCTACATGAAATCTCCACTCAAAGATTGTGTCTTCGGGTCGGCATTCCTCCCTATCCCTGATATTCAGGTTTTCCTGGACCTCTTAAATTATCTTATATGTGTTTCTATGTATGTCTGTGCTTTGTATACAGTTTTAAATTTGAATCACTATTTACTGTTGTATAAAACATGAAGGTTTAGTAAACTCTTTTTGAGGTGAGACTATAAATAAATCATCTATGTTTGAAAAGTCTAAACTAAAGTGCAGTTGTATGCTTCAGCTTGTCAATGGATATTTATGAAGTGAGTATGATACTATAAAGGTTCTGGTAGTGAAGTGTATCCTGCACAGATAGCTAGTAAAAGAGCTTGCAAGTGTTAATGCCAGCAGAATTTTAATGCTCAAGAGATAGGAAACTCAACACTTGCTTTGGTTAATGCTACTCTTACTGGCTACAGTGGAAAGGAATGGGTGAAATCAGTTTTTTAGATACTACAATAGAACTGGAGTCTATATTCTTAACCAACAGCAAATATGTCAGTTCCTAGTATTGTCTTGTTTTTATCT
>PVJC01054281.1:0-10553 GCA_004026665.1 Murina feae | reverse complement strand
TTCTGTTTTCAAAGAGTTTCTGCACTGAGCCCTGGGGTGGGTGAGTTTGCATGTGAACCCTTTAAGAACTCACCACAGCCCTATGTGTCTTGTGGGTGTGAACCCTGCTTGTTTTCAAAGCCAGATGTCCTGTGTCTCATCTCAAGTGCTGCTCTTAAACAATGGAGTATCTGATGTGGGATACAAACCTTTCACTCTTCAGGGAGAAGCTCTAGGTTTTGAGTTTTTTCCAGAACGTGTGTCACTGTGCCAGGGTTGGGGCCTATGGTGAGATTGTATCTCAGCTTTTCTATCCACTTCAATGTGGTTACCATATCATTTGCCCATTGTAAAGGGATTGCTCCACCAGTTTTTAGTTTGTTTGTTTGCTTTTCCTCCAGAAGAAATTGTTCCATACATAGCTGTAGTTTCAGTGTGTCTGTGGAAAGTGAGTTGAGGATCTTCCTACACTGCCATCTTGAACTGCAACAATTTTTTAAAACTATTTCTGAAAACAGCCAGATTCTTCATTTTACTTTCCTCATCATATCCTCATTTTTATGCTAATACTAGGGGCCCGGTGCACAAAATTCATGCACTGGGGAGGGAGGGGGGTTCCTCAGCCCAGCCTGCCCACTCTCACATATTGGGAGCCCTCAGGGGGTGTCCTACTAACGGCTTTGGCCCGCTCCCTGCTCCCCTTGGGGAGCGGGCCTAAGCCGCAGTCTGGCCTCCCTTTGTGGGAGGCGACAAGGCTAATCAGGGGAAGCCACCAGCCCCATCACACCTCTGCTGCAGCCACTGCCAGCCACCGTAGCCACCATTTTCATCAACATGGACTCCAGTCCCTTCACCATGAAGAAATGACAACTTTCTTTAGGCATTTTCAATATGTGTCTGTCATAGGATATGACATTTCTTTCTTTCTTTTTTTTTTTTTTTTTTATCCTTACCTGAGGATATGTTTCCATTGATTTTTAGGGAATGTGGAAAAGAAGGGAAAAACAGAGAGAAACATCAAAGTTAGGGGAACACTTTGATTGGTTGCCTCCTGCATATTCCCTGACCTGGGCCCCAGCCAGGGAAGAGCCTGCAACCTAAGTACATGCCCTTGGTCAGAATTGAACCCAGACCTTGCAGTCAGCAGGCTGAGGCATTATGCACTGAGCCAAACTGGCTAGGGCAGGATATGACATTTCTTAGCCCTCCAGCAGTGGACCTTCATTTTTTTTCTCTAGGAGTGTGGTGGAGAAATCCTAGATCACCTTTTTGGATTCTTATTACCCAAGTTACTAAGAATATTACCAGTGTCATACAGGGAGCTTAGCCAATGAGTGGTAAGAAAAGGTGTTTCCTCTTTAGTTCACTCCCATCACCAGCTCCACACCTGGCCCTGCAAATCCAGCTCCACCCCTGTCAGGCCTGTAACCTCTGCCTGAGGCTTCAGGCTTGGGCAGGAGACCCCCAAGCCCCTCTGATCGCCAGTTTCATAGAGCCCAGGCCTCTGCAATCACGGGCTCTGATCTGGCCCCCTGCCATCATCGGCTCTGCCCTTGCCCAACTGGCAGCCTCTGGCCAAGGCTGCAGGCCTGGGCAGGGGACCCCCAGTCCCTGGCTTTTCTGGCTCCACCAGTGCCCAGACCCCTGCAATTGCAGGCTCTGTCCCTTCCCCTCCAATTGCTGGCTCTGTGGAAACCATTCCCCTGTGATCTCCGGCCTTGCCCCTGCCCAGGCCTGAGGCCTCTGGCCCAGGCCTTATGCCTGGGTAGGGCACCCTCATACCCCTCCAATCACCGGCTCTGCCCCTGCCCCTCTGATCACCAGCTCCACCCTTGCCCATGCTTGAGGCTTCTGGTGAAAGCCTCTGGCCTGGGAAGGAGACCCCCAGCCCCCTCTGATCACCTGTTCCGTGCCTTGGGCCCCCTCCCTCCCCTGCCACCTGCCTGGCTAACAGGCCTGACCACATCATTGGTGATGCTGAGCCGGACTGGGTGTCGCCATCTTGTGGCTATGGGCACCACCATCTTGTGGCCATGGGGGTGGCCATCTTTGTGATGGAGTGATGCCTAATTTGCATATTACTTTTTATTAGATAGGATATTTATTCACTTTGTCACTATTTTAAGTAAATAACTTATTTTAATTAATTGCATTTATGTACATGAGTACTTGACACAACCAATGCGTTTTTGGAGTAGTGGTGAGTTTTTCAGATTACATTTAGGTAGAGTTTAGTCTTTAGATTTTCTGCAAAAAAAAATAGCTAGTCTAATTTGTAGTATGTGAATTCAATCAATGCAGTTTTTCTTAACTGAACAAGGTGTCATGTTTCCTATGATAATCATTACTCCATTGTCTTTGTAACTTCTCTTTATTTTGTTCCTAAATTTACTTCCAGTATGTATTGGAGTAGATCAGAAATGAAACTTGACCATCATTCATTAGATAAACATCTGATAATCTAATCACCATGTTTGATTTTGTGGATACCAGCCATAGATTTCTTTTTCTTGGGCATGTTTCCTAAAATTTCTCTTCAGTAACATGTCATTCATATGAGTTTAATTTGTAATTTGTATGAGTATGTTAAAGGAGTTCTATGAGCACAGAAATCTCCAAAGATCAAAAATCCCCAGTCATAAAAATAGTTAGCTGTCTTATCCCAAGACTGTGCTGGTTGTAACTATGCTTTCCTTTTCTTCAGGTTTAAATCCAAAAGCTAAAATTTCCAACATACCCAGGGAGTGTATCAGGCATTATTTTCCAAAACGGAAGTGTTTTGTCTTTGACCGGCCAACACAAGACCCAAGTCTCCTAGCCAAAATTGAGAATATTTTGGAAAGCCAACTGGATCCTAAATTCCGGCAACAATCAGATAATTTCTGTTATTATATCTTCACCCATGCAAAGACCAAGATCCTCAGGGAAGGAGTCAAGGTCACTGGGACTCGTGAGTCTTCTTTTCTAAAACCATATTTCTGAGTGGTCTTATATGTGTTAATTATTTAATTACTAGAGGCCTGGTGTATGAAATTCGTGCATGGGGGGGGTGGAGAAGGGGGTCCCCTCAGCCCAGCCAGCACTCTCTCCAATCTGGGACCTCTGTCTCCTAATTGCTGACCTTCCTGCCAGCCTACTTGCTTTAACTGCCCCCCCCTGACAGCCTGGTCACCCCTTACTGCCCACCCTGCCAGCCTAGTCACCCTTCACTTCCCCCTGCCAGCCTAATCACCCACAGCTACCCCCCTGCTGGCCTGGTCACCCCCATCTGTACCCCCCCACTGTCCTGATTGCCACTAACTGTCCCCATTAGTCTGGTTACCTCTTACTTCCTCCCCTGCTGGCCTGGTTGCCCCTAACTTCCCCCCCCATTAGCCTGGTTTCCTCTCATGGTCCTCCCCACACTGGTCCAGTCAGCCTACGCAGCCTGCTGTTCAATCATTTGGTTGTTCCTCACTAACTACCCTGCTTGCCTGGTTGCCCCATGCAGCCTGCTGTTCAGTTGTTTGGTATTCCCTCACTAACACTCTGGCCAGCATGATTGTAGGCAGCCATCTTGTGAGAGCATGAGGGCCAATTTGCATAATACCTCTTTATTATGTAGGATAATATGTGTTTTTAGTAGTTTTGTTTTATTTTTTTATATAAAAATGTGTACTTATAAATATTCATACTCCATAGAGAAATATGTATGTGCTTTATAATTATCTCTTGTCATGTGATTAACCAATTCTTTCCCAAAAATCCCAATATTATCACTTATATTTTGGAATCCCACATTTAAGAAGAATCCCACCACTGATAATAAAACCACTAACTGGGTATAAAAACAGAGTACGTTGTATTTTCAGGGGAAGTCCTATATAGTAAGTATTTTTCTCAAAGAGACGTCTTGGGAGTTTAAACCAGTCCAAAATAAATACTTGTTTCTGAGTATCTGAAATCTATTGAAAGCTTAAGAATTAGGAACAATTATTACTTGAATTATCCTTCCTATCTCTTTACCTGTGTAGTATATTTTTATTTTATTTGTGTAATGTATACTAATTATTGACAGAGACCTCTGATTATGTTAGATAAAGGTACATATTTAACCTATTTTGTGATGTCCTGTAGAACACTAGAATAATGAGTAAATGTGAAAATGTAGGTGTGATAGAAGTAGGTGTGTGTGTGTGTATGTATGTGTGTGTGTGTATGTGTGGTTTCATAATTATAATCTCAGAATCTTGGATTTCATTGAGTGATAAATTTATATTGATCCCTGTTTCCTATTTTATTCAGGGTTGGGGACTTTGGTGGTTACTTACGTAGATACCATCAATAAAGGATCAGTGCCTTGTTTGGAGAATGCGGTGACAACTCTGGCCCAACTTGAGAACTCAGCGGCTGTGCAGAAGGCAGCTGACCACTACAGCAAGCAGATGGACCTGAAAGTGATGTTTCCTACAGATACGCTCCAGGAATTGCTGGACCTGCATGCAGCCTATGAGAGGGAAGCCATTGCAATCTTCCTGGAGTACTCCTTCAAGGATGACCAGAGAGAGTTTCAAAAGAAGCTCACGGTATTTTGCCTTAGTATTTGTCCTTACTAATTCTTGCCTTTCTGGGATGATGCCTTGAGTTCTACAGATTCATCTCATAGCTCATCTCCTATTCAGCATAAAGTAGTCTGGATTTTCCAGAGAGGGAGAATATTTAATACTTTTTTTTCCAACTCAGGAAAGATATTAAAGATTTGTCTGATCTCTCAAGAAAACCAGCATTGGTTTCTCCTGTAGTGATTTGTGACATGATTCCTGACCTCCTCAAAGTCATTTCTAAGCTGGTTAATCTCCAGGTATATGCCCTCCTATTTCTAGACATTTGATTTCCTTAGCATACTCTCTTAACAGGTAATTATTTGTATTATTTTAGTTGTATCATTTTTATCAAAGATAGAATCACAGAATACTACAGTTACTAGGAACTACAAAAATATATAATGCAATCTCAACATTTCACAGGTGAAGATGAAGCCCAGGGAGGTTAAGAAGTTTTCAGAGTTGGAAATAAATTTGACTCTTGCTATATTGACTGGATGCTTTTATTAAGAGGACCACAGAGTACCCAGCTAATAAATTCTTTGGAATTTTATCTTCTATGTTCATTTCTCTGGTGTCACCCATCTACATTTCTCATACAGGAAATCATAAAGAATAAGAAGGAGAGTTTATTGCTGAAAAATGAAGAGGTTTCTGAGAAATATTGCCAGCATGTACTTGATCAGCTTTCAATAGCCCTAATGGAAAGTATTTCAGAAGGAACTTTCTCTGTTTCTGGAGGGCACAAGAACTACAGGAGAGCAAAGGAAAGGATTGAACAGCGATATTGGGAAGTACCCAGAAAAGGAGTGAAGGTTAGAATTAAGGGGAACATAGGGATACTACAGATTAAAGTCAAGAGGTTCACCTGAAAATATGAGAGCACAGCACCAGTTGTGGGTAATATGAGAGTATGGGGATATCATGACTGCTTCAGCTTTTAAAGTCCACTATTTGCTCTTTCTTCCTAAATAGAGTGGAAATGTCCATTCTCAAAAATGAGTATAAGTTTCTGAAATTTATGAAAGAGAACAGAAATTATGCATTTCATTGTCTAACAGCATGACATTTAGTGTACTATGTTTTGAGAATTTATGATGGAAAGCTAGAATCTTTGCACTCAAAACTGACCAAAGAGAGAAAGTCAAATAAATGGACAATTATATACAGTGGTAACATGTATGTACCTGTGGCTCTGGGGTACACCGGTGATGGTAATAAATGTAATAATAACAATACAGGAGCTCAATGCAGGAGCTGCCTCCTGGTGGTCAGTGTTCTCCCACAGGGGGAGCGCCACTCAGCCACAAGCTGGGCTCATGGCTGGTGAGCGCAGCAGTGGTGACGGGAGCTTTTCCCACCTCTGCAGCAGAGCTAAGGATGTCTGACTGCCACCGTATGTCCACACCCTGCCATCAGTCGGACATCCTCCGAGGGCTCCGGACTCCGAGAGGGTGTAGGCCCGGCTGAGTGCACAAATTTCATGCACTGGGCCTCTAGTAGTCTATAAAATCTCCCCGAAGAGGAGGGGATGTAAAGTTTGAAATATTTGTACATGTTATCCGGGTTGAATGTTATTCAAAAAGAAGAGTCCCAAATAAACATCCAAAATCAAAACAGAACCAAAGGGTTATGGGTTTGTGCAGCAGCACATAATTCTGATTGGCTGAGCTTGAGCATGTGGAAAGAAGTAGTGCTGGAAAAGGGAGTGGAGGAAGACATGGAGAATATTTGGTCAGAATAAAGTGCTTGGACTCTTTGTAGAGGATCCTGGAGCATTTTAAACAGAAAGTAAAAATGACACATATGGACTTGTTTGCACAGAACAAACCTCAGTGGAAATCTAAGTTCTTTGTCCCTTCTTGTGTCCTCAGGCAACAGAGGTCTTCCAACGCTTCCTGACGTCACAGGTGTCAATAGAGAAATCCATCCTGCAGGCAGATAAAGCCTTGACCCAAGGGGAGAAGGCCATAGCAGGTATGGGACATGATCCAACTCTCAGTGTGGTGGCATTTCCTGCAGTGCTCTCTGACAGATCACATTAGGATCTTTTCAAAACAACTAATTTTTCCTTCTGTGGAATTCACATTCTGCCAAATTGGAATATAGCAAGCAGAGTGTGGTTGTATGTCAACCAGAATGTCAAGGTCTTTTCCATTACATTATCAAACCTGCTCTTGAAATCAGAGATTCCGCATCTCTTTTGAATTTGATTTGTTCTCTGATCTCAACATGTTAGAGTTCAGGCCTGATCTTGTACTTTCCTCTTTTTCTAAAATTGTCGTGGGGCAGAGGAGCGGGCCAAGAAGGAGCAAGCTGAGAAGGAACAGGAGTGGCTAAGACAGAAGCACAAGGAGCAGCAGCAGCAGATTGAGGCACAGAATAGGAGTCTGGAGGAAAACATAGTCCAGCTGAGAAAGAAGCTGGAGAAGGACAGAGATGAGGCTCTGAGAGAACAGACAAGAGTACTGGAACACAAGCTGAAGGTAAGTCTGGCCATAGCCTCAATAATTGCTCATGGTAATCACCCTGGTAATGAGATAGGAATAGGTGAAAAGTAATGCAAAATTAAAAAGAAAGCAACTACTGCTATTTACTGCATTTGATTAACCAAAAGTACTGAATCCTGGATTTCCAAGAGGCCTTTGAGTTTTGCCCCACACCGAGACTCTGGAGAGTCCAAGATGACCTTGGGTCCTCCAAGTCCTTGTAGAATACAAATAGCCTCCCCAAAGTTCAAGTTTCTACATTAGTGGGATTCTAGGGTGATTGCATGAAGCCCTAATTAAACAAGGTTTTTAATAGATTATCAAGTAGATATTTAACCAGGTGTTTTTAATATAAGCAGCAACTGGGTACTTGACCAAGATTACTGTCAATTATCCAGAACTCTACTACCAGCAAAGACCCTCATTTGAGTCCATGCTGGCCTAAAACTATCAGATACATCTAAACGTAGAAATGTGGGAAACTGACACCTTCTAAACCTGCTTCCGTTGTCTCCAAGTATGAATAGTTGGCCTAAGTCACCACATAGCATTGGGAGCATTCTCTTTTTCTCAACTAGAAGTGTTTGCATCAGATTTTTTGATAAGCTTACGTGTTCCTGTTAGTTTTTCTACAATATGGGGGACGATGCCATTTGTACAAATGAACAATGGCTCTCTCCTGATCCATACTTTTGGTTGGAACACATTATTGCATTGTTCTTCGTGCCTGGCTAAGTAAGGCTGAAACCTCTCCTTCCTCCTACGGATCAGGTCTAACCCAGAAGATACTGTCTGCTTCAAATATTATCCTCTAATAATCTAATAAGAGAGACTACTTTTATGTAGAAAATAAAGAATATTTAATAACATTCTTACATATAAAATTTTACTATTTAGAAATGGGGATTTTCAAAAGTTTGCTTTTCCCTCTCTCCATACCCTTTATTTTAGATCCAAGAGGAATTGCTTAACGAAGGATTCAGGAAGAAATCTGATGAGATGGAAGCAGAGATAAATCGTCTGAAAAATTCGATTGAAAGTACTAAAAAGGATAAAACTCCCTGGATTTCACGGGCCCTGGACACACTTGCTGATGAAGTTTCTGCAACCCTAGCTATCCCTGGTAAACTAATTGGCAAGGGTCTGAATGCCCTGAGCTCACTGTTTAAATAAGATTAGTTTTCTTTAAAGGAAATTATATATAGAATGTGCATATATGCTCTTCCCTATTTTTGGTGTGTATGGTTTTTAATTTTACTCACAAAAGTTTTAAACATAAAAAGTGCCTACCAGAGGATTTTAGTGCATGACATACATTGATAGATTAAGAGTTGGTTTTATTCATTGAAATTGAAAAATAAGTATCAATTTATAACAGAAGTTGGCAAATTTGGCTACAGGCTAAACCTATCCTGCTGCCTATTACTGTAAATAAAGTTTTATTGAAACACCACCACATGCATTTATTTACATATTGTCTATGGCTACTTATATACCACAACAGTAGAGTGAAGTGGTAGGAGCAATCACTGTATGACCCACCAAACCTAAGAGAGTTCCTTTTAGACACTTTCTAGAAAAGATTGCTACCCTCTGGTTTAGGAGGTAGAAAAAGACCATATTTGCAGTTGAGCAAAAATTACCTTTAAAAAAGAATCAAGAATGTTACTGAAAGTCACAAAAGAAGAAATATATATTCAAGTCAATTCTTGATATAGCATGTTCATTTTTAGGAAATGCATGTGCATAATTATATTACACAATCACACACATACACACACAACCATAAAAGTACAATTAAATTCAATGGTGGCCTCTCTACTGTATGCCAGTGCAGGTGGTCCAATGTGCTACCATTGCAGAACTGGACTCCTGCTAATATTGGGGATGAAAGATCCTGATACATGATGGCCAGGTATTGACACGTAAATATCAGAAGCCCAGTTGATGCAGTGATAGTTTAGCACTGAGGCTAGAGTGACAGCCTGCTAGGCCTTACCATGGAAAATTCAAAAGATGATGAGTAGAACATGGTCAAGAGGGATAGGGAGAAAATAATCAGTGAAGTCAAGGGTGGTTTATGAGGAGGCTATTGATTTATAGCCTCAATAAATTGTTACAGTCCCTTGGTCTGAGCCAATTTCATACCTCAAACCTCTCACCTGGAGGAAAGGTTTCCTTAAGAAAGAGATGCTGGGTCCTCAGGAAGAAGGACCCTGGGTCTCCAGGAGAAGAAATGAAAATGATTCCTCCTGCCTTCCCTCTGAGGGACCACTGGCCATTTACTCAGGCCCCTAAATACTGGAGAAACAGGAATATCCAAACATTTAAGAAATACTGACTCAGGATCTAACTTGGCATTGATACTCAGATACAGGATAGATTCATAGACCTCCTATTAAAGTAGGAACTCATGAGTCCAGCTAATAACTGAGTCTTTGCCCAATTGCAACTAATTAGGATCTATTATTTATTTCCAATTGGTTAGTAAAGTTCATATGAGGACAGTTTGTCATTTTTCTGCTTATATGTTTAGGCATGGAATGTGTGCTAAATAAGTTTTTGTTGTAAAGTCAAAGGGATGATGCAAATATGGCTGCTTTCAATTGCAAGAATTACATGCATGCCTCAAATGTTGGAGAAAGTGATAAGTAGCTTGAATTTTAGAAACTAGGTTAAGTTGATTTATAAGCTAGAAGTATAAAAGAAACTTTTCTGAAGTCTCCTTGTCTGTGACATTGGGTGTTACAGTATTTGCCTCTGTGAAAATGTTAACACCTCTGTACTAGAGAGTTTAAACTACTTTATTCAGCTGTGATTCCAAGTGTTCAGAACAAAGAATAGTTTACTTTTCTAAGAGAAAAACCATACAGTAATTAATATGTGACCAATAAATGGTATGGTTCAATGGAAAAGCAAATTGTTTTATAATAATATGTGTTCCAATTGAGGGCTTAAATTGAACAGATATTCTAATCTCTTAGACCAAAGACAGACTATGTAGAAGGTGGAGTAATGCCTCCCCAAAGATATCCATAGATAATTGTCAGGACCTGTGAATATGTTTTCTTTTGTGGTAAAAGGACTTTGCCACACTTTGCAGTTGTGATTTAGTTAAGGATCTTGAGATGGGTACATGATTCAAATGGGCCCTTGTAACCACAGGGGTCCTTATAAAATGGAGGCAGGAGGGTAAAAGTCAGGGGGAAAAAGTCAACTAACTACAGAAAGCGAGAGAAATTGAAAGATAGTGCATTGTTCTCTTTGAAAATGCAGGAGGACCAAAGAATAGAATGCTTGTTCAGAAGCTGTAAAAGGTAAGGAAAGATTCTCCCTAAGAGCCTCTAGAAGGAAAGCATCCCTGCCAATCCATTTTTGTCCTTTGGTTTTCAGAACTGTAAAAGAATAAATTTGTGTTATTTTTAGACACTAAGTTTGTGATAATTTGTTATAGCAACTATAGGAAACTAATATATCATGAATTTAAAAACAAAAGGGAAAT
>PVJC01054280.1:0-10551 GCA_004026665.1 Murina feae | reverse complement strand
GGGCGCAGCTTCACTTTTGCTCCTGCCGCAATGGAAACAGCCGTTTACTCAGGTCTCTGAGTGGCGGCCTCCATGTTGGCTGGGCTAACTTGCATACAGCCGCTCTGATTGGCTGGTGGGCGTGGCTTACCCGTCTCGGAGAAATGGTTAATTTTAATATTTTGCTTTTATTAGTTTAGATATACACACACACACACACACACACAGTAGAGGCCTGTGCCCTCTTGTAGTCTAGGACCTCTTGGGGTATGTCCACCTGCTGGCGTGCCAGTCCAGCCTGGGTGAGGGGATGACAGTTGCTTTCAGGCTTCCCACAGCCCCTTCAGGGTTCAGGTCCCTACTGGGGTGCCTGGCCAGAAGCAGGTATCTGGGATTTATTTAACTTCTATAATTGACACTTTGTTGCCTTGGTCCCCCGCTGGAAGCCTGGGTTGCCCTTGGCAACCCAAGGTCCCAGCCCAGCAGGTATCTGGGGTTTGTTTATCTTCTATAATTGAAATTTTGTAGCCTTGAGTAAAGCTCAGGGCCCACAGGGCCCTAGCTTCCTCCATTGAGCAGGGCAACTCCAGCTCGATGGTTGATGCCATCTTAGTTGAGTTAATTTGCATATTTGCTCCTGATTGGTTGGTGGGCATGGCTTGTGGGCATGGCTTGTGGGTGTGATGCAGTGAGGGTTAATTTGAATATTACTCTTTTATTAGAATACTAGGGGCATGATGCACAAAAATTTGTGCACTGGGCGGGGGATCCCTCAGCCTGGCCTGTGCCCTCTCCCAATCTGGGACCCCTCTGGGGATGTCCACCTGCTGGTGTGCCTGGCCAGCCTGGGTGAGGGGCCAATGTCTGTTTGCAAGTTGACCAAGCTCCCCAGTGGAGACCCTCACCCCAGGGGGTGTGGCAAGCCTGGGTGAGGGGCTGAGGGCAGTTTTCAGGCCGGCCACGATTCTCACTGACCCTACAAGCCACCCGCCTGGGAAGCCGATGGTGGGGTGGCACTGCCAACCCCATGGCCTCCCGGTCATAAAGTTGCTCACTGAACTCAAGAGAAGAAAGGAGGAACATAGTAAGAACTTCAACAGAGTTAGAAAATATAAGAAAGGACAAATCAGAGCTATAAAATACAATAATTAGAATTATACACTAGAGGGAATCAACAGCAGATTACATTACACAGAAGAATGGAACTATGATATAGAAAACAGAATAGTGGAAATCACCCAATCATAATGACAATACAAAAATAAATAAATAATTTGAGGATCATTTAAGGGATCTCTAGGACAATATTAAGCATACTACCATTCACATTATGGGGATCCCAGAAGGAAAACAAAGATAGAAAGGGGCAGAAAACATGGGAAAAAATAATGGCTGAAAACTTCCCTTACTTGGAGAAGGAAAAAGACATCTATGTCAAGAAAATACAGACAGTTGCAAAGAAAATGAATCTAAAGAGAACCACACTAAGACATATCAAAATGGTAAAAGTTAAAAATAAAGAGAGGATCTTAAATGCAATAATAGGAAAAAAAAGTTATATACACAAGAAAACCCACAAGTTTGTCAGCTGATTTTTCAGCATAAATATTGCAGGCCAGAAAGAAGTCTCAGAAAACATTTAAAATGCTGAAAGTAAAAAATTACAACCAAAAATACCCTGCTTGACAAGGTTATCATACAAAAGCGAAGGAGAGATTAAGAGTTTTCCAGAAAATAAAATAATAAAGGAGTTCATCACCATAAACCAGCCTTACAAGTAATGTTAAAGGGTCTTTTTCAAACAGGAAACTAAAGACCATATATAGAATCTTTTTTTTTAACAGAAAAGAAAAGACCATAACTAGGAAAGACTCCCTCCCCTCCCCCCTGTGTGTTTTTGGAATAGATATACATTTTTTTTTTTTACTGGTAAAGGCAAATATAAAGTAAAGGCAGTGAAGGCTAATACACAAACCAAAATCAACTGTAGTTAAGGTATACACAAAATAAAAAGATGTAAACTAAAATGTCAAAGTTATAAAATATTGTGGGGGAGAGTTGTTTTGTAAGAAGAGTGGGCAAGCCTATTTTCCCAGGACAGTTCTGATCACTGAGAATGATGTGAAGGAAGGCCTCCAGAAGTCTCACATTTTATATGACCGAGCAGGAGAAGAGCACTACAACTGCATCTCTGCTCTTCATAAGTCAATGCAGGGCTCAGACCCAAGTGCCTCCGTCTACTGGCTGGTACACATGCTCCAAGGAGAGGACCTGCTCTATGTGGCAAGGAGGCTGGTGAGATTTACCAGTGAAGACATAGGTCTGGCAGATCCATCCGCATTACCACAAGCAGTGACCACCTACCAGGGCTGTCACTTCATAGGTGCTTCTGGCCCAGTGTGTAGTCTATTTTGCCAGAGCCTCAAAGTCTATTGAGGGGTACAGTGCTTACAACAACGTCAAAGCCTGCCTACGGAACCACCAGGGGCCTCTGCCCCTGCCCCGCTGCATCTGAGAAACGCGCTGACCCGGCTCATGAAGGACCTGGGCTATGGCAAGAGCTGCAAATACAACCCTATGTACTACGAGCCTGTGGACCAGGAATATCTGACCAAAGAATTGAGAGGAGTGGACTTCTTCAAGCAGAGGCGAGGCTGACTCTTTGAGGAGCTGACAACAGAAGGATGTTACTTTCTTTTCTTTCTTCTTTTTTTTTAAATAGGAATGGCCAGAAAGAGAGTAAATGGTTTGTGAAGTTGGTTTTATGGTAAAAGTTAAAAGAGCCCAACTTTTTGTGCCAGAAATTTGAGAATTTCTTAAGTGGAGGCACAGCTAATTCAGCTAAGTGTGTAATGTTGAATTGTGTTCATTTGCACTCTGCAATGGTTATATGGATGGAAGTGTCTGGCAGCTTTGTGCAATGGATTAATGCTATAAGGAATTATCTGTTTTGTCATAGTATTTAAATCATAATGTCATTTCAGAATTCAGTTCTGTAGGATTTTTTTCCCTTCAAAAAATGTATATTCTGGAAAACAGGACATCCAGGGACCAGCTAGGAACCCAGGACACCAGAGTTCAAACAGCATGAATACGTGGACTCAGACAAGCCCTGCTCCTCCTCACGGAAAGGTCAGATTTTGCCTAGAAAAGGTGCGATTTGTAATCCAGGTTGGAGAGAGGAACTCCCGCACGTGGGGGAAGTCTGTGTTCCACAAAGTTCTCGGCCGTTGGGGCCAGCCCAGCGTGATCCAAGTGTGGGAAGGGGTCCCGCAGGCTGTTGGCAGAAGGGAACTCCAAAAAATCAGCCCATAGCTGATCTGGGTGTGAAAAGGCAGCTTCAGATTTTACCAGTGTGCCAGCTGCTTACTGCCAGGGGAGAGAGGACGTGGAGAAGAGACGTTGGGAGAATTACATGCAGAGCTGGATGGTGGAGGTTGCGAGCTTGCACACATCCTGAGGGGGGGAGACTTTTTCTTCTCATTGAGTCTATGCTTTTGATTATTAAACCCAATACATAGGAGTGCCCAATTAGGGTCTCTCACGGAGACTGCAGGGGAAAGCTGTTTTTGTGGATCTTGGGAATTGGAGCAGGGAGTGACAGATCCAGATACCAGCTCTGGGGCAGTCCATTCTCCCAAACCAGTATTTAGAGCAATAAGGAAAACAAAACCTAAATACTGGCTAGAGAGGACTTTTAGCCATGGAGGTCACTCCAGAAACACTGCCACCCAGGAGCTGAACCATAAACTGACTCTTCTGTAAACACAAATAAAGGCAGTCTCAGAAACAAAGAAATACTGCCTGCTTTAAAATCAGGACTGTGGTTTACAACTCAGAGGAGCAGTGAATTGTAGGGAACTTCAGTATTATCCTGAATACCTGACAGAAAAAAGGCATGCCAAACAGAACAGTAGAGGAAGTGAATGACCTTCATTACTGCACATTTTTCTTTTTCTTTCTTTTTTTCACCTCTTACATAAGAAACAAAATTTTCTGTCTTTTTTCCTCACTTGATTTTACCTTTTTAATGATTTCATCTTTGTTTTTAATCAATATTATTACTACTACTATTTTTTTCTTTTTCTAAGAGTCATTTTATTTTCTCTTTATTTTATTTTGAGATTAGTGTTCTACATTCTAATTTCATTTTTTCTGTAGCATTTTACTCTATCTCAACTTTACCTTTATGCCAACATTCTCTTCCTCACTTTTCCCCTTTTGTTGTCCTGTTTTTCTTACCCTACTCATGCTTTAGATTTTCCCTATTCCCTCTTTTTACCCCCTGTTAAAATTTCACCCTACTTATATATCTAATTTCCAATCCCCTGCTCTAAGTCCACACACGCCTCACTGTTCTCTTTCTTCACTATCCAAATTTTTTTCTCTCTGTCGTTTTGCTGTTTGCTTAATTGTTGATTATACTGCGTTTTTTTATACTTGTTGATGAGATTGTTTTGCTTTTTCTTTTTGTTTCTGTTGTTGTTGTTTTTTGGTTATATTTTTGATTCTGTTTCTCCTTGCCTCGTTTGATTCAGTCGTTATTTGTAGTTTGCATTCATCTCTAGCTTTTGTTGCTGGCATTTGTTGGGATTAGTGGCTGTTCTATTGGAGTTTTCTCCCCATACAGTTTCTTCCCCTCTTCTACTTCATTCTCTTTCTTCTCTCTCTTACTTTTTCCCCCCCTTTTCCAATTTTGTTTTGGAACTCCCTTTTTCCTTTCATTTTATTGTTCTCTTCTTTCTTTTTTCTCTCCTAATTCTCTTTTCTATGGTGGTCATCTTTATTTGGGGTTATAAGTATTGTGAATACATTTCTGTTCAGTACCTTGTGCATTGTGCCTTGCTGTGCTGTATTTTGTGCATTTAAATCAACACAGATGAGAAAGAACTACATAACCAGATACCCAGAGAAGAGAGATCATGGGGAGACAAAGAAACAGGCCGCATATGAAAGAAAAACAGGCATCACCAGGAAGGGAAGTAAATGAAATGGAGGCAAGCAACTTGTTGGAAAAAAAATTCAGAGAAATGGTCATAAGGTGGATAAAAAGAATGGAAGACAAATTCAACAATAAGTGTAAGAACCAAGGGAAAATGAAGAAAAACCAAGAAGAAATGAAAAATGACATCACTGCTATAAAAACTCAATAGAAAGCATCAACAATAGACTAGAAGCAGAAGAGGACTGCATCAGTGAGCTAGAAGACAAGGTAGAAAAAAATACCCAAGCAGAGCAACAACTAGGAAAAAAATTAAAAAGCAGGAGGAGAGCCTAAGAGGACTTTGGGACAGCACAAAATGAAACAACATATGCATAATAGGGCTTCCAGAAGGAAAGGAAACTGAGCAAGGAATAGAAAACTTGTTTGAAGGAATAATGACAGAAAACTTCCCTGATACAGGCAAGAAAAAACCCACACAAATCCAAGAAGCTCACAGAGTCCCAAACAAAATGAAGCACAAAAGACCAACACCAAGGCACATTGTAATTAAATTGGCAAACACCAATGACAAAGAAAGAATCTTAAAGCGGCCAGAGACAGAAAGTTACCTACAAAGGATCCCCCATCAGACTAGTGACTGATTTCTCAACAGAAACACATCAGGCAAGAAGGGAATGGAATGAAATATACAAAGTCATGCAAAGGAAGGGTCTGAATCCAAGAATACTGTACCCAGCAAGGCTATCAATCAAAATTGAAGGTGAAATCAGGAGCTTCACAGACAAAAAAGGACTAAGGGAGTTTGTTACTACCAAACCAGCAATGCAAGAAATGTTAAAGGGTCTACTGTAAAAATAAAAAATAGGAAAAGAAGAAGGAACACAGGTGTAAAGAATAAAAATGGCAACAAACAAGTATCTAATATAATAAAAGAGTAATATGCAAATTACCCTCACTCTGACACACCTAAGCCACGCCCACCATGCCCAATCAGAGAGGCTGTATGCAAATTAACCTAGCCAAGATGGCTGCCAGCAGCCACGGAGCTGGAATAAGCAGGAGGCTTCTGTTATGCTGGCTGGGCCTCTGCTCAAAGCAATAATGTTTCAATTATAGAAGATAAATAAACCCCAGAAACCTGATTCCAGCCAGCCTTGCTGGGATATTGGGTCAATGGGAGCTGTGGGTAGCCTGAGCTGGAATAAGCAGGAGGCTTGCCCCAGCAAGGGAGGAAGCTAAGGTTCCTGTCTGCCTAGGCCAGCTGTGGCCTCCACTCACAGCAACAAAGTTTCAATTATAGAAGATAAACAAACCTCAGTTACCTGCTTCCCACCTTGGGCTCAAGGAAACGCTGAGAGCCTGGGTTGTCAGGGGCAACTTGACCTGGGCTCCAGTTAAAGCAATAAAGTTGCAACTTTAGAAGTTAAATAAATCCCAGCCAGCCTCACTGCAAGCAGCCATCAGCCCCTCACCCAGGCTGGCCAGGCACGCCAGCAGGTGGACAGCCCCTGAGGGGTCCCAGACTGCGAGAGGGCACAGGCCGGGTTGAGGGACCCCCCGAGTACACAAATTTTTGCGCACCAGGCCCCTAGTTTATAAATACTAACTTTAAATGTAAATGGATTAAATGCCCTAACCAAAAGACAGAGTAACTGAGTGGATAAGAAAACATGACCCATATATCTGCTGTCTACAGGAAACCCACCTCAGAAAAAAAGATGCACACAGACTGATGGTGAGGAGATGGAAAAAGGTTTTACAGGAGAACGGAAATAAAAAAAAAAGCTGGGGTAGCAATACTTATATCTGACAAATTAGATCTCAAAGTGAAGGACATAAAAAGAGATAAGGAAGGCCACTTCATAATACTAAAGGGAGCAACTTCAACAAGAAGAAATAACTCTGGTGAACATATAAACACTCAATATAGAAGCACTCAAATACATAAAAAAATCTTCAGCAGGGTATCAAGGGAGAGATTGAGAGCAATACCATCATAGTGGGGGACTTTAATATCCCACTATCACCATTGGACAAATCCTCTAAACAAAAAATCAGCAAAGAAACATCAATCCTAAATTACTCACTAGATCAGATGGACTTAATTGACATCTTCAGAACACTTCACCACAAAGCCACAGAATACACATTCTTCTCAAATGCACATGGGTCATTTTCAAAGATAGACCATATATTAGGTCATAGGCAAAGTCTCTTCAAATTCAAGAAGATAGAAATCATATCAAGCATATTCTTGGATCACAATGGCATAAAACTGGAAATCAACTACAATACGAACAATCTAAAAAAATCGAACACATGGAGACTAAATAGCATGCTATTGAACAATGACTGGATTACCAGAGAGGTCAAAGAAGAAATAAAAAACATCATGGCAACAAACAACAATGAAAACACAACAATCCAAAATCTATGAGACACAGTGAAAGCAGTCTTGAGAGGGAAGTTCATAGCTCTGCAAGCCTACTGCAAAAAACAAGAAACAATGATAATAAATTACCTAACCTTACAACTCAAAGATTTAGAAAGAGAGCAACAAGAAAAGTCCAATGTAAGGAGAAGGAAGGAAATAATAAATATCAAAGCAGAGATAAATGACACAGAGACCAAAAAGACAATACAAAAGATCAATAAAACCAAGAGCTGGTTCTTTGAAAGGATAAACAAGATTGATGAACCTCTAGCCAGGCTCACCAAAAAGCAGAGAGAGAGGACCCTAAGAAACAAAATCAGAAATGAAAGAGGAAAAATAACAACAAACCCCACAGAAATACAAAGGATTGTTAAAAAATACTATGAACAACTCTATTCCACCAAACGGGACAGCCTAGAGGAAATGGATATATTTCTAGAAAAATACAACATTCCAAAACTCAGTCAGAAAGAATCTAAAAGTCTCAATAAGCCAATCACTATGGAAGCAGTCATCAAAAAGCTCCCACCAAACAAAAGCCCAGGGTCACAGGGAAATTTTACCAAACATTGAAGGAAAATCTAAAACCTATCCTCCTCAGATTATTCCAAAAAATTCATGAGAAAGGAACACTTCCAAGCTCATTCTATGAAACCAGCATTACCCTAATACCCAAACCATATAAAGACAACACAATGAAAGAGAACTACAGGCCAATATCCCTCATGAACATAGATGCCAAAATCCTCAACAAAATCCTAGCAAATCGGATACAGCGGTACATCAGAAAGATCATACACCATGACCAAGTAGGATTCATCCCAGGATAGTACAATATCCGCAAATCAATAAATGGAATACATCACATAAACAAATTAAGAGATTAAAACCACTTAGTCATATCAATTGATGCAGAAAAAGAATTTGACAAAATCCAACACCCGTTTTTGATAAAAACTCTCCGCAAGGTAGGAATAGAAGGATCATACCTCAACACAATAAAAGCCATATATGACAGACCCACAGCAAACATCATACTTAATAGGCAAGAACTAAAACCATTTCCCCTTAGAACAGGAACAAGACAGGGATGCCCATTCTCACCACTCCTGTTCAACATAGTACTGGAAGTATTAGCCATTGCGATTAAACAAGAAGAAGAAATACAAGGCATCCAAATTGGAAAAGAAGTAAAACTGTCCTTATTCACAAATGACATGATATTGTACATAAAAAAACCTAAAGACTCCATCAAAAAATTATTAGACATAATAAATGAATTTGGCAATGTAGCAGGATACAAAATTAACGCCAAGAAATCTATGGCATTTCTTTACAGTAAGAGTGAACTTACAGAAAGAGAGACTAAAAAAAGCAATCCCATTTACCATCACACCAAAAAAACTAAGATACCTAGGAATAAACTTAACTAAAGAGGTAAAAGACCTCTTCTCAGAAAACTACAGGACTTTGAAAAAAGAGATAGAGGAAGACATAAACAGATGGATGAACATACCATGTTCATGGATTGGTAGAATCAATATCATTAAAATGTCAATACTACCCAAAGCAATCTATAAATTCAACGCAATCCCCATTAAAATACCAACGGCATATTTTACACACCTAGAATGAACTCTCCAAAAATTCATCTGGAATAAAAAAAGACCCCGAATAGCTGCAGTGATCCTGAGAAAGAAGAACAAAGTAGGTGGGATCGCAATACCAGATATCAAGCTGTATTATAAAGCCACTGTTCTCAAAACGGCCTGATACTGACACAAGAACAAATATATAGATCAATGGAATAGAATAGAGAACCCAGAAATCGACCCAAACAAATATGCTCAATTAATATTTGGCAAAGGAGGCAAGAACATACAATGGAGTCAAGACAGTCTCTTTATCTTGGGAAAATGGTGTTGGGAAAATTGGACAGATACATGCCAAAAAAAAATGAAACTAGACCACCAACTTACACCATACACAAAAATAAACTCAAAATGGATAAAGGACTTAAATGTAAGACAGGAAACCATAAAAATACTAGAGGAATTTAAAGACAACAAAATCTCAGACATATGTGGAAGCAATTTCTTCACCGATACAGATCCTAGGGCATTGGAAACTGGGACTACAACAAAATAAAATGCTCCTGCACAGCAAAAGACACCATCAGCAAAACAACAAGGAAGCCCACTACATGGGAGAATATATTTGCCAATGTTATCACTAATAAAGGTTTAATCTCCAACATTTATAGGGAACTCATACAAGTTAACAAAAAGAAGATAAAAAATCCCATCAAAAAATGGGCAAAGGACCTAAATAGACACTTTTCAAAAGAGGGTATTCAGAAAGCCAAGAGACTTATGAAAACATGCTCAAAGTCACTAATTATCTGAGAGATGCAAATCAAAACAACAATGAGGTATCATCTCAGCTCTGTAGAATGGCTATCATCAACAAATCGACAAATGACAAGTGCTGGAGAGGATGGGGAGAAAAAGGAACACTCCTGCACTGCTGGTGGGAATGCAGACTGGTGCAGCCACTTTGTAGAACAGTATGGCATTTCCTCAAAAAATTAAAAATGGAACTCCCATTTGACCCTGTGATCCCATTTCTCGGAATATATCCCAAGAAACCAGAAACACCATTCAGAAAGGATATATGCATCCCTATGTTCATAGCAGCAAAATTTACCATAGCTAAGATTTGGAAATAGCCTAAGTGCCCATCAGCAGATGAACGGATTAGAAAACTGTGGTACTTCTACACAATGGAATTCTATGCTGCTGTAAAAAGGAAGGATTTCTTACCATTTGCAACAGCATGGATGGAACTGGAGAGCATTATGCTAAGTGAAATAAGCCAGTCAATGAAAGAAAAATACCACATGATTTCACTTATTTATGCATAATAAAGACCATTATAAACTGAACATAAATAGACTAGGGGCCCAGTGCACAAAATTCATGAATGGAGTGGGAGTGGGGGCTGGGGGTGGTGTCCCTCAGTCCAACCTGAACCCGTTCCAATCAGGGACCCCTTGAGGGATGTCCAACTGCCCCTTTAGGCTCAATCCAGTGGGATCGGGCCTAAATGGGCGGTCAGACATCCCCTTCACAATCCAGGACTGCTGACTCCCGACTTCTCGCCTGCTGATTGCTGCTAACCACTCCCTTGCCAT
>PVJC01054279.1:0-10552 GCA_004026665.1 Murina feae | reverse complement strand
ACTCAGAGGCATGCAGACCCCAGGGCTTAGAGGCTCCAGGTCCGGGAGAGGCTGCGAGTCAGTGGAGGGGCAGCCATTGCAGGTTGCTCCACCTCAGCGATTCTGAGACCCCACCCCAACCCACCTATAACCCTGCCCAAGCTGTGCACCCACCTACCTGCAGCATAGCCTGAGGGACTGCAGCTAGGACAGAACTCCAAAAGTTCCAAACTCCAAACAATGAGGAGAAAGGCCTGCAAGTCATTTTCTCCCAGTGATACCTCCCAGTGATAACTACAACAAGACTGCGCACCCAGCCTTCAAAGGTGTACAGCAAGAGTGTCCACCCCAGATGATTGGGGAGGCTGAATCACTGGACCTTATAGGACACCTAGTGCAGAAACCACTCCATCAACACAGCCAAAATGCAGAGACAAAGAAACAGGTCACAAATGACAGAAATGGAGGAAAGCAAACTACTGGATTTAGAGTTCAGAACTACACTTTTAAGGTTTTTCAAGAATTTTCTAAAAAAAAATTTTTTTTAAATAAAAAAAAAGAACTTGTTAGATAAACTTAGTAATATTATACAGAGATCCATCACCACACTAGAGGTTTGTAATAATCAAGTCAAATATTTGAAACATGAAAAAGCAAAAAGCACCCAACTGGAAGAGAAAAAAGAAAAAAGAATCCAGAAGTGTGAAGATAATGTAAGGAGCATCTGGGACAATTTTAAGCGTACCAACATCAGAATTATAGGGGTGCCAGAAGAAGAGAGAGAGCAAGATATTGAAAACATATTTGAAGAAATAATGACAGAAAACTTCCCCTACCTGGTGAAAGAAATAGACTTACAAGCCCAGGAAGCGCAGAGGACCCCAATCAAAAGGAACCCAAAGAGGACCACACCAAGACACATCACAATTAAAATGCCAAGGGCAAAAGACAAAGAGAGAATATTAAAAGCAGCAAGAGAAAAGCAGTTAGTTACCTACAAGGGAGTACCCATACGACTGTCAGCTGATTTCTCAACAGAAACCATGCAGGTCGGAAGGGACTGGCAAGAAATATTCAAAGTGATGAATAGCAGGAACCTACAACCAAGATTACTCTACCCAGCAAGGCTATCATGTAAAATTGATGGTCAGATAAAGAGCTTCACAGTCAAGAAAAAGCTAAAGGAGTGCATCACTACCAAATCAGGATTATTTGAAATGCTGAAGGGCATTCTTTAAGAAGAGGAAGAAGAAAAAGGTAAATATAAAAAGTATGAACAACAAAGTGACAACAAATACATATCTATCAACAAATGAATATAACAAGTCAATAGAAATATCTGATGAACAGAATAAACTGGTGAATAGAATATAAGTAAGGGCATAGAAAGGGAATGGACTGATATTTCTCAGGGAGAAGGGGACATGAGGGGTATGGGAAGAGACTGGACAAAAAATCTTACACTTATGGATGAAGACTGGGGAGCGGTAAGAGCACGGGGCGAGGGGGGGAACCAGGTAAAGGGGAGCTATGGGGGTTTTTAGAAAAAGGAACATCTGTAACAATCTGAACAATAAAGAACATTAAAAAAAAGTACTGATAGGATAAAAAAGAATTTCTATATGTTTCCTACTCTGCCCCTATTTATATCTGGAAAGTCAGAACAGAACTATCACACATTAGATAGAGTATTCCCTTTAAAAAACTTTATTAATATATAGTAAATGTAAAATACATGGCACAAACTTAAAGTGCACATATTGAGAGTTTTAACATATCCCATATAACTTTGACACTATAACCACTGTCAATATCCATTAATTCCAAGTTTCTTCATACTCCCCAATTCCCATCACCACTATCCACTGATTTGCTTAAAATAATGAAGTATACATTCTTTTTTTCATATGGATTCTTTTCACTAAGAATAATTATTTTAACATTCATCTATAGTGTTGCATGTATAATTAAACAGTGTATTCCACTGTTTGTTTATCCATTCCCTTATTTATTAATCCAACTATTGACAAACATTTAGGTTATTTACATTTTTGCTATTAAAAATAGAGTTTCTGTGAACTTCTGCGTACAAGTCTTAGTATGGATATATGTTTTTTAGGGGGTGGGAAATGATTATCTAGAAATAGAGTGGTTGGGCTATATGGTAGGTATATATTTGTATTACTTAACATTTATAAAATAAAAACTTGTTTTACAAAGTGGTTTGCAATCCCACCAGTAGTGTACGAGAATTTACCTTGCTATACCTTCATGTCAACACTTGTTTTGCCAGTCTATACATTTTTTTAGCCATTCTAGTGCTCACATCTGGTATCTCATTGTTTTAATTTACATTTCTTTAAGGACTAATAATACTAAACATTTCTCATGTCTTAATCTTTATTTAATTTTAATTACAAAATAACTACTACATTAATGGTCATTACCAGCCCTTTTTAGTATTTCTGGTTTTTTCAAGTTTTTTCTTTGGTAGATTCCCCAGGAAAGGCTCCAGAAAAAAAATTCTCTGTGTTATTGAATGTTGATATATTTTTATCTTCCTTTTATAGTCAAAATTTTTCACTTCTGTTTCTAAAATCCTCAATTCTACTTACATTCCTTAGATACCCCAAATATTTCTGAAATATGCCATTTTTTCCTGTTATAGTCATTGTTACCAGAGAAATTAGTGGGCCAGATTTCCCAGACACAAGTAGAAATGGGTTCTTGAGATACCACTGAAAGAAGCATTTTCAGAAATTCCCATGGGAGAATGAGATGTGGTAACAGACTTTATTTGTGTGCAATTACATTGTTCCAGTTATAAAGTCCCATGCTCCCTTGTCCAGTCCTTAAAAAAAAGGTGAAGCTGGGGTTTCAGAGCTTACCCTAATATATAAAGAACTAGGATCCATCATGACCTAAATGTCTGGATAGTGACTGAACACCAGGCTAGGGTCCCGGCTGGTGCAGCGGAAGTCAGAGCTGGATCCCAGCCACCCATGGTGGGATTCAGTCCTGGGTCACAGTGGCCTGCAGCAGGAGTCAGTCCTGGGTCCTGGCCTCCTGTGGTGCTGCAGCAGGAGGGAGCTGTGGGAATAGAGCCGTGCTGCCATTGGACTGGCCTCTGGGTCCCTACCCCCACCCGCAGACTCCAGGAACCAGAGCCATGCTGAAAACTGGACTGGCCTCTTGGTCCCTCCCCTCTGGCCCACAGGCCTGGGGAACCAGAGCAATGCTGCAATGGAACTGGACCCTACCTGAGGAGTCCTGGATTGTGAGAGTGTTCAGGCTTGGCTCAGAGACTCCCCCACCCCAAGTGCATGAATTTTCATGCACCGGGCCTCTAATGTTCAATATTGTGGCTGGGTCTAGTATTCAGTATTCAGGCTAATTAAAGTTCATTAGTCCATTATATGGCTCCTATATGGCCATGAGCCACATGGGTGAATGCAGGGGAGTATACCTCTTGAAACAGGAGTCCCAAGAGGCCAAGAGCCAAGAGAGCATGGTGCTTTGTCCAGGAGTTTAAATATTCAAGTTTCTCACCCTTGCAGTGGCAGTGCCTATTCTGGCCAATTAACTGTTTCCAGGTGTGAATGACAGAAAAGCACTTTCCCACATCACTCAGATCTTATTGGGCATGCATCTAATCTGCCTTTGTCCAGTCCCTTCCCCCACTGATCAGCAGAGAACAGATTTGGAGAGTGTTAAATTAGCAAAGCTATATAAATGGCATGCCTATACTATCTAGTCTTCCCTTTACTCTTTCCAATTAAATAACTAAAGGCCTGGTGCAAGAAATTCATGTATGGGGGGTGTCTCTCAACCCGGCCTGCAACCTCTCACAATCTGGGACCCCTTGGGGGATGTTGGGCCTAAATCAGAAGTTGGATATCCCTCTCGCAATCCAGGACAGTGCATGCGCCAGTAACCATATTTTTATACAGGTGAAAGGTATCTTGCTATTGTACGGGCAGCTACATTTTTTTGCCCTGATTATAAAAAGTAGTACATAACATGATCCTTCTGAGGCAGTAGTATTATTTTACCCATCTTATGGGTGGAAAAACTGAAGCAGAGAGAAGGTAAGTAGCTGGCTTTGTCACACAGTTACCAGTGTTAGAATCAGGGCTGACCACAAATGTGCAAGCCAGAGTCCATGCATGTCATCACTGCATCATCGTGTTTTTTTCATAGAGTAGCCTTACCAGGTTTTAATTTTTAAATCTAAGAGACTGTTCCCAATATATGGATAGGGTAGGGTCCCTAGGCCTGGCTGGTGATCAGGGCCAACTGCAAGGCAACTTGTGGGCCCCTGCTGGCACCTGCCTTGGCTGACAGCATGGTGCTGCCCACTGGCTGGCCCCACCCCCCAATCGTTGCCCCCAAGAGGGAGGCACACACTCAACATAGGAGCTGCCACCCTAGTGGTCAGTGCACATCATAGTGAATGGTCATTTCACCGGTGATTCCACCAGTCAATTTGCATATTAGGGTTTCATTATACAGGACTAGGGGTCCGGTGCACAAAAATTTGTGCACTCAGGGGGTCCCTCAGCCCGGCCTGTTCCCACTCACAGGATGTCCACCTGCTAGCATGCCTGGCCAGCCTGGGTGAAGAGCTGAGGGCTGTTTTCAGGCTGCCCACAACCCATTCAGGGTTCAGGTCCCTAGTGGGGTGCCTGGCCACCCTGAGTGAGGGGCTGAGGACCATTTTCAGGCTGCCCAGAGCCTGTTCAGGATTTGGGTCCCTACTGGGGTGCCTGTCCAGCCTGGGTGAGGGGCTGAGGGCCGTTTGTAGGCTGCCCACAGCCGATTCAGGGTTCAGGTCCCTGCTGAAGTGCCTGACCAGCCTGGGTTAGGGGCTGAGGGCTGTTTTCAGGCTTCCCACAGCTCCCATTGACCCAACGTCCCAGTGAGGCTGGCTGGAATCAGGTTTCTGGGGTTTATTTATCTTCTATAATTGAAACTTTGTTACTTTGAGCAGAGGCCCAGGCAGGGAATGAAGCCTCCTATTTGCTTCAGCTCTGTGGCCTCTATAATTGAAACTATGTTGCTGTGAGCAGAGGTCCAGACATCCTAGGTAGACAGTTTACTCCTGGGGCAATGGAAGCTTTCTGTTTGCTCTAGCTCTGTGGCTGTCAGCCTCCATCTTGGCTGGGTTAATTTGCATATAGCCACTCTGATTGGCTGGAGGCATGGCTTGGCTTGTGTGTGTGGTTTAGGTGTCTCAGAGTGATGGTTAATTTCCATATTACTCTTTTATTAAAGTAGATAACCAAGTTATTATAACAGCATCAATTGCTATTAAAAAATCCAATCAAAATATGATTTTCTTTTCATTATATGTAAGGTGTCATTTTTCTTTTTTTATCATTCTTTTTTTGTTTTTGTTTTTATTATTTTTTAATCTAAATTTTATTTTTAAATTACAGTTTATATTCAATATTATTTTGTATTAGTTTTAGGTGCATAGCATAGTGGTTAGACAATCATATACTTTACAAAGTGTTTCCCTCTGATATTTCCAGTGCTCACCTGGCACCATACATAGCTATTACAATATTCTTGACTATATTCCCCATACTGTAATTTACATTTCTGTGACTATTCTGTAACTACCAATTAGTACTTCTTTTTTTATTGTTTAAAGTATTACACATAGTATTACATATATCTCCTTTTTTTCCCCATTGACCTTCCCCCAGCCTCCCCTACTCCATCGCATGCCCTCATCCCCACCCCCCAGTGTCTTGTGTCCATATGCTTGCATATATACATGCATATAAGCATATATGTTGTGCTTATATGCATGCATACAAATCCTTCAGTTGATCTCTTCCCCCCCTCTCCAACACTCCCCAGCCTTCCTGCTGTAATTGATATGTAAATCATTTGACAGTTTTGTGATTAACCAGAGATACTTCCAAATATCACCAATGTGCTAGCAACCTTAAAGCATTTTGTTTTTACCTTTTCTTTTACTTTAATGTTTAGTAATTTTAATAGAATATATCTTGCAATTGGTTGTTTTAGATCTGTGTTCTATCTATAGTATGCTTGATCAATAAACATCACCAACTGTGCTTTTTTACTTCAGTATTTTTTTCATTGAATTCTAGTTTCTAGTATTTGTTCTGTTCTCTTCTGGTTTCAGGTTCTGCTATTATACATTGTTGGCTCTCCTTTGTTTATATTCAACATTTGTCACATTTTATCCAATCCTTTTTATGTCTTTTCTCATGAGAACACATTGTCACTTAGTTTTCTTTAAAATGTTGTCCAGTAAATTTTGATTCAACTATAAAATTTATCTGTTACTAAAGGCCCAGTGCATGAATTCATGAATGGGGTTAGGGCGGGGGGGTTCCTTGATTTGGCTGCCAATAAGGGCCATCTTGCCCAGTCTGGCTGGGGGGAAGGATGGGGAGGGACTGTGGGAGGTTGGCCAGCTAGCCCCAATCAGGGTGGATCAGGGCCAGCCAGATGGGGGGAGGCACTAGTGTGTCAGGGGGAGGCACTGCAGAAGATTGGCCACCAGCCCTGATCAGGGTGATTGGAGCAGCTGGCTAGGAGGAAGAACTGTGGGAAGTTGGCCAACCGCAGGGTGGGACTGGCAGAGGTTGTCTGGCCGTGGCAGGTTGGCTGTGGGAGCACACTGACCATTAGGGGGCAGCTCCTACACTGAGAATCTGCCCCCTGGTGTTCAATGTGCATCATAGCAACTGGTTGACTGGTTGTTCTAGTTGTTCAGGTCATTTGGTCATAACTGTCACTTATGCTTTTACATATAGAGAGATTCTGTGACAAATAGGTTTATAAACTAATCCATACCTGACGTCTTCTGAGTCCCTTTAGGGTGTCATTTTTATATATAAGGTAATTTTTTGTATTATTTAAAAGATGGCTTTTATTTATTTAATTTATTTTTTATTTTATTTTTAATTTCTTTATTGATTATGGCATTATATGTGTCCTTATCCCCCCATTGCCACCCCACTCCTCCACTCATGCCCTCACCCCTGTTGTCTGTGTCCATTGGTTAGGCTTATATGCATGCATACAAATCCTTTGATTGATCTGTCCCCCTTAGCCCCACTCTCCCCTACCTTCTCTCTGAGGTTTGATGGTCTGATCGATGCTTCTGTGTCTCTGATCTGTTTTTGTTCATCAGTTTATGTTGTTCATTATATTCCATAAGTGAATGAGATCATGTGATATTTATCTTTCTCTGACTGGCTTATTTCACTTAGCATAATGCTCTCCAGTTCCATCTATGCTGTTGCAAATAGTAAGAATTCCTTCTTTTTTACATCAGCATAATATTCCATTGTGTAGATGTATCACAGTTTTTTAATCCACTCATCTGCTTGTGGGCACTTAGACTGTTTCCAAATCTTAGCTATGGTGAATTGTGCTGCTATGAACATACTCTTTGTAATTGGTGTTTCTAGTTTCTTGAGATAGATTCCTAGAAGTGGGATCACTGGGAAAAATGGGAGTTCCATTTTATTTTTTGGGGAAACTCCATATTGTTCTCCACAGTTGCTGCACAAGTCTGCATTCCTGCTAACAGTGCACAAGGATTCCTTTTTCTCAGCATTCTTGCCAGAACTTGTCGTTTGTTGATGATAGCCATTCTGACAGGTGTGAGATGATACCACATTGTCGTTTTGAATTGCATCTCTCGGATGATTAGTGACTTTGAGCATGTTTTCATAGGTTTCTTGGCCTTCCTTATGTCTTCTTTTGAAAAGTATCCATTTAGATCCTTGGGCCACTTTTTGATTGGGTTGTTTATCTTCCTGTTGTTAAGTTTTATGCATTCCCTGTAAATGTTGGATATTAAACCCTTATCAGTGATAACATTGGAAAATATGTTCTCCCATGCAGTGGGCTTTCTTGTTTTTTAGGTTTTTTTTTTAATGGTTTCTTTTGCTGTGCAAAAGCTTTTTATTTTTATATAGTCCCATTTGTTTATTTTCTCTTTAATTTCCATTGCCCTAGGAGCAGTATTGGTGAAGAAATTGCTTCAGCATATGTCTGAGATTTTGCTGCCTGTGGATTCCTTTAGTGTTTTTATGGTTTCCCATTTTATGTTTAAGTCCTTTGTCCATTTTGAGTTTATTTTTGTGTATGGTGTAAGTTGGTGGTCTAGTTTTATTTTTTGCATGTATCTGTCCAGTTTTCCCAACACCATTTATTAGACACTGTCTTGACTCCATTGTATGTTCATGCATCCTTTGTCAAGTATTAATTGAGCATAGAGGTTTGGGTAGATTTCTGGGTTCTCTATTCTATTCCATTGATCTATATGTTTGTTCTTGTGCCCATACCAGGCTGTTTTGAGAACAGTGGCTTTGTAATACAGCTTAATATCTGGTATTGAGATTCCACCTACTTCGTTCTTTTTTCTCAGGATTGCTTCAGCTATTCGAGTTCTTTTTTTTATTCCAGATGAATTTTTGAAGAGTTTGTTCTAGGTCTGTGATGTATTCTGTTGGTATTTTAATAGGTATAACATTGAATCTATAGATTGCTTTGGGTAGTATGGACATTTTAATGATGTTGATTCTACCAATCCATGAACACGTTATGTTTTTCCACCTACTTATGTCTTCCTCTATTTCTTTTATCAGTGACTTTAGTTTTCTGCATATAGGTCTTTTACTTCCTTAGTTAAGTTTATTTCTAGGTACCTTAATTTTTTTTGATGTGATGGTAAATGGGATTGCTTTTTTAGTCTCTCTTTCTGTAAGTTCACCATTGGTGTATAAAAATACCATAGATTTCTTGACATTAATTTTGTATCTTGCTGCATTGCCAAAATCATTTATTAAGTCTAAAAAAATTTTGATGGAGTCTTTAGGGTTTTTTATGTACAGTATCATGTCATCTGCAAATAAGGATAGTTTTACTTCTTTTCCAATTTGTATGCCTTTTATTTCTTCTTCTTGTCTAATCGCAATGACTAGTACTCCCAGTGTATGTTGGACAGGAGTGGTGAGAGTGTGCATCCCTCTCTTATTCCTGTTCTTAGGGAAAATGGGTTTAGTTTTTGCCCATTGAGTTGGCTGTGATGTTGGCTGTGGATTTGTCATAAATGGCTTTTATTATGTTGAGGTATGATCCTTCTATTCCGACCTGGCTGAGAATTTTTATCAAGAAAGTGTGTTGGATTTTGACAAATGCTTTTCTGCATCAATTGATATGACTATGTGGTTTTTATCTCTCAATTTGTTTATGTAATCTATCACATTTATTGATTTATGGATATTGTACCATCCTTGCATCCTGAGATAAAACCTACTTGGTCATGGTATATGATATTTCTGATGTACTGCTGGATCTGATTTGCTAGAATTTTGTTGAGTATTTTGGCATCTATGTTCATGAGGGATATAGGCCTGTAATTCTCTTTTATTGTGTTGTCTTTCTCTGGTTTTGGTATTAGAGTGATGCTAGCTGCATGGAACGAGCTGGGAAGTGTTCCTTCCTCTTAATTTTTTTGGAATAGTCTGAGGAGGATAGGCTTTAGTTCTTCCTTGAATGTTTGGTAAAACTCCCCTGTGAAGCCTTCTGGCCCCAGGGTTTTGTTTGCTGGAAGCTTTTTGATGACTGCTTCAATTTCTTCCATAGTTATTATTATTAGCCTATTAAGATTTTTAGATTCTTCCTGATTGAGTTTTGAAAGGTTATATTTTTCTAAGAATATGTTCATTTCCTCCAGGTTGTCCAGTTTGTTGGAATAGAGTTGTTCATAGTGTTTTTTAACAATCCTTTGTATTTCTGTGGAGTCTGTTGTTATTTCTCCTCTTTCGTTTCTGATTTTGTTTATTTGGGTCCTCTCTATACTTCTTGGTGAGCCTAGCTATAGGTTCATCAATCTCATTTATCCTTTAAAAGAACCAACTGCTCTTGGTTTCATTGCTCTTTTGTATTATTTTTTGTTTGTTTGTTTGTGGGAGTTTTTTTTTCCTCTGTCATTTATTCTGCTCTGATCTTTATTTTCTCCTTTTTTCTGCTCTCTCTGTGCTTTTCTTCTTGCTCTCTTTTTAGTTCTTTAGTTGTAGAGTTAGATGATTTACTACCATTTTTTCTTGTTATTTGAGGTAGGTCTGTAGAGCTATAAACTTCCCTCTTAGGATTGCTTTCATTGTGTCCCATAGATTTTGGATTGTTGTATTTTTATTGTCATTGGTTTCCAGGATGTCTTTAATTACTTCTTTGATCTCTTTGGTAACCCAACCATTGTTTAATAACATGCTATTCAGCTTCCAAGTGTTTGAATTTTTGGGTTGTTTTTATTGTAGTTTGTTTCTAATATTATACTATTGTGGTCTGAGAAGATGCTTGATATGATTTCAGTCTTTTTGAATTTGGGGAGACTTTGCTTGTGACCCAATATGTGGTCTATTTTTGAAAATGTCCCATATGCACTTGAGACGAATGTATATTCCATGACTTTAGGGTGAAATGTTCTGAAGATGTCAATTAAGTCCATCTGATCTAGTGAGTCATTTAGGATTTCTGTTTCTTTGCTGATTTTTTGTCTAGAGGATTTATCCAG